>JAJHUQ010000041.1:1140000-1142500 GCA_035773235.1 Eospalax fontanierii | reverse complement strand
GCCTAAACAAAATACTAAGCCTAACCCTAAACCTAACCTAAACACTAACCCTAACCCTAACCCTAACACTAACCCTAAAACTAATATTAAATCTAACACTAAAATTAACCCTAACCCAAACCCAACCCTAACCCTAACCCTAACCCCTAACACTAACCCTAACCAAAAACATAACAGTAACCCAAACCATTCCCTAACACTAACCGTAACCCTAACCCTAACCCTAACCCTAACCCAAACCCAAACCCTAACACTAACCCTAAACCTAACCCTTACCATAACCCAAAACCAAACCCTAACCCTAACCCTAACCCTAACCCTAAACCTAACCCTAACACTAACCCTAACCCAAACCCTAACCCTAACCCTAAACTAACCCTAAACCTAAACCTAACCCAAACCCTAACCATAACCCTAACCCTAAACCAAATGAAACCCTAAACCTAAACCTAAACCTAACCCAAACCCTAACCCTAAACCTAACCCTCAACCTTACCCTAACCCAAACCCAAACCCTAACCCTAAACCAAACACTAACCCTAAACCAAACCCTGAGCATAACCCTAAACCTAACCCAAATGCTAACCATAAGCCTAACCCTAACGAAAAACCAAACCCTAACCCTAACCCTAAACCTGACCCTAACTCAAACCCAAACCCTAACCCTAAACCTAACCCAAACCCTAACCCTAACCCTAATCCTAAACATAACCCTAAACCTAATCCAAACCGTAACCCTTACAGTAACCCTAACCCTAATCCTAACATTAACCCTAAACCTAACCCTAAACATAACCCAAATCCTAAACCTAATTCTAATTATAACCCTAATCCTAACACAAATCCTAACCCTAAACCTAACCCTAACCCTAACCCTAACACAAACCAAACCCTAACCCTAAAGCTAACCCTAACCCAAACCCTAACCCTAAACCTAATCCAAACCGTAACCCTAACAGTAACCCTAACCCTAATCCTAACATTAACCCTTAACCTAACCCTAAACATAACCGAAATCCTAAACCTAATCCTAATTATAACCCTAATCCTAACACAAATCCTAACCCTAAACCTAACCCTAACCCTAACCCTAACACAAACCCAAACCCTAACCCTAAAGCTAACCCTAACCCAAACCCTAACCCTAAATCTAATCCTAACCCTAACCCTAACACTAACCCTAACCCTAAACCTAACCCAAACAATAACCCTAAACGTAACCCTTACCCTAACCCAAACCCTAACCCTAATCCTAAACCTAATCCTAACCCTAACCCTAACCCTAACCCTAACCCTAACCCTAACCCTAATCCTAAACCTAACCCAAACCCTAACCCTAAACGTAATCCTTACCCTTACTCTAACCCTAACCCTAAACCTAAACCTAACAATAAACCTAACCCTAACCCAAACCCTTACCCTAACCCTGCCCCTAACCCTAATCCTAACATTAACCCTAACCCTATCCCTAACTGAAACCCTAACCCTAATCCTAACTATAACCCTAAGCCTAAACAAAATACTAAGCCTAACCCTAAACCTAACCCAAACACTAACCCTAACCCTAACCCTAACACTAACCCTAAAACTAATACTAAATCTAACACTAAACCAAACCCTAACCCAAACCCAACCCTAACCGTAACCCTAACCCCTAACACTAACCCTAACCAAAAACATAACAGTAACCCAAACCATTCCCTAACACTAACCGTAACCCTAACCCTAACCCTAACCCTAACCCAAACCCAAACCCTAACACTAACCCTAACCCTAACCCTTACCATAACCCAAAACCAAACCCTAACCCTAACCCTAAACCTAACCCTAACACTAACCCTAACCCAAACCCTAACCCTAACCCTAACCCTAAAACTAAACCTAAACCTAACCCAAACCCTTACCATAACCCTAACCCTAAACCAAATGAAACCCTAAACCTAAACCTAAACCTAACCCAAACCCTAACCCTAAACCTAACCCTCAACCTTACCCTAACCCAAACCCAAATGCCAAACCTAAACCTTACACAAACCCTAACCCTAAACCTAACACTAACCCTAACCCAAAACCAAACCCTAACCCTAAACCAAACCCTAACCCTAACCCAAACCCTAACCATAACCCAAACCCTAACCATAACCCTAACCCTAACCCAAATGCTAACCATAAGCCTAACCCTAACGAAAAACCAAACCCTAACCCTAACCCTAAACCTAACCCTAACCCAAACCCAAACCCTGAACCTAAACCTAAAACAAACCCTAACCCTAAACATAACCCTAACCCTAACCCAAAACCAAACCCTAACCCTAACCCAAACCCTAACAATAACCCTAACCCTAACCCAAATGCTAACCATAAGCCTAACCCTAACGAAAAACCAAACCCTAACCCTAACCCTAAACCTGACCCTAACTCAAACCCAAACCCTAACCCTAAACCTAACCCAAACCCTAACCCTAACCCTAACCCTAACCATAACCCTAACCCTAATTCA
>JAJHUQ010000041.1:1135000-1137500 GCA_035773235.1 Eospalax fontanierii | reverse complement strand
CCTAACCCTAACCCTAAACCAAACCGAAACCATAACCATAACCCAAACCCTAAACCAAAACCTAACACAAACCCTAACCCTAACCCTAAACCAAACCCTAACCCTAATCCTAACCCTAAACCAAACCGAAACCATAACCATAACCCAAACCCTAACCCTAAACCTAAACCTAACCCTAACCCAAAACCAAACCCTAACCCTAAACCAAACCCTAACCCTAACCCTAAACCAAACCGAAACCATAACCATAACCCTAACCCTAACCCAAATGCTAACCATAAGCCTAACCCTAACGAAAAACGAAACCCTAACCCTAACCCTAAACCTGACCCTATCGCAAACCCAAACCCTAACCCTAAACCTAACCCAAACCCTAACCCTAACCCTAATCCTAACCATAACCCTAACCCTAATCCAAACCGTAACCCTAATAGTAATCCTAACCCTAATCCTAACATTAACCCTAAACCTAACCCTAAACATAACCCAAATCCTAAACCTAATCCTAATTATAACCCTAATCCTAACACAAATCCTAACCCTAAACCTAAACCTAACCCTAACCCTAACCCAAACCCAAACACTAACCCTAAAGCTAACCCTAACCCAAACCCTAACCCTAAACCTAATCCTAACCCTAACCCTAACACTAACCCTAATCCTAAACTTAAGCCAAACAATAACCCTAAACGTAACCCTTACCCTAACCCAAACCCTAACCCTAATCCTAAACCTAATCCTACCGCTAACCCTAACCATAACCCTAACCCTAATCCTTAACCTAACCCAAACCCTAACCCTAAACATAACCCTTACCCTTACTCTAACCCTAACCCTAAACCTAACCCTAACCATAAACCTAACCCTAACACAAACCCTTACCCTAACCCTAACCCTAACCCTAATCCTAACATTAACCTTAACCCTATCCCTAACCGGAACCCTAACCCTAATCCTAACTATAACCCTAACCTTAAACTAAATACTAAGCATAACCCTAAACCTAACCCAAACACTAACCCTAACCCTAACCCTAAAACTAATACTAAATCTAACACTAAACCTAACCCTAACCCAAACCCAACCCTAACCCTAACCCTAACCCCTAACACTAACCCTTACCAAAAACATAACAGTAACCCAAAACCATTCCCTAACAATAACCGTAACCCTAACCCTAATCCTAACCCTAACCCTAACCCAAACCCTAACCCTAAAGCTAACCCTAACCCAAACCATAACCCTAAACTTAATCCTAACCCTAACCGTAACACTAACCCTAACCCTAAACCTAACCCAAACAATAACCCTAAACGTAACCCTTACCCTAACCCAAACCCTAACGCTAATCCTAAACCTAATCCTAACCCTAACCCTAACCCTAACCCTAACCCTAATCCTAAACCTAACCCAAACCCTAACCCTAAACGTAACCGTTACCCTTACTCTAACCCTTACCCTAAACCTAACCCTAACCATAAACCTAAAACTAACACAATCCCTTACCCTAACCCTAACCCTAACCCTAACCCTAACCCTAATCCTAACATTAACCCTAACCCTATCCCTAATCGAAACCCTAACCCTAATCCTAACTGTAACCCTAACCCTAAACCAAATACTAACCCTAACCCTAAACCTAACCCAAACACTAACCCTAACCCTAACCCTAAACCTAATAGTAAATCTAACACTAAACCTACCCCTAACCCAAACCCCACCCTAACCCTAACCCTAACCCCTAACACTAACCCTAACCAAAAACATAACAGTAACCCTAAACCATTCCGTAACACTAACCGTAACCCTAACCCTAACCCTAACCCTAACCCAAACCCAAACCCTAACACTAACCCTAACCCTAACCCTTACCATAACCCAAAACCAAACCCTAACCCTAACCCTAACCCTAACACTAAACCTAACCCTAACACTAACCCTAACCCAAACCCTAACCCTAACCCTAACCCTAACCCTAAACCTAAACCTAACCCAAACCCTAAACATAACCCTAACCCTAAACCAAATGAAACCCTAAACCTAAACCTAAACCTAACCCAATCCCAAACCCTAAACCTAACCCTAAACCTAACCCTAACCCAAACCCAAACCTTAAACCTAAACCTAACACAAACCCTAACCCTAACCCAAAAACAAACCCTAACCCTAAACCAAACCCTAACTCTAACCCAAACCCTAACCATAACCGTAACCCTAACCCAAATGCTAAACATAAGCCTAACCCTAACGAAAAACCAAACCCTAACCCTAACCCTAAACCTGACCCCAACTCAAACCCAAACCCTAACCCTAAACCTAACCCAAACCCTAACCCTAACCCTAATCCTAAACATACCCCTAACCCTAATCCAAACCGTCACCCTAACAGTAACCCTAACCCTAATCCTAACATTAACCCTAAACCTAACCCTAACCATAACCCAAATCCTAAACCTAATCCTAATTATAACCCTAATCCTAACACAAATCCTAACCCTAA
>JAJHUQ010000041.1:1112500-1120000 GCA_035773235.1 Eospalax fontanierii | reverse complement strand
TAACCCTAAACCTAAACCTAACCCTAACCCAAACCCAAACCCTAAACCTAAACCTAACACAAACCCTAACCCTAAACCTAATTCTAACCCTAACCCAAAACCAAACCCTAACCCTAAACCAAACCCTAACCCTAACCCAAACCCTAACCATAACCCTAACCCTAACGCAAATGCTAACCATAAGCCTAACACTAACGAGAAACCAAACCCTAACCCTAACCCTAAACCTGACCCTAACTCAAACCCAAACCCTAACCCTAAACCTAACCCCAACCCTAACCCTAACCCTAATCCTAACCATAACCCTAACCCTAATCCAAACCGTAACCCTAACAGTAACCCTAACCCTAATCCTAACATTAACCCTAAACCTAACACTAAACATAACCCAAATCCTAAACCTAATCCTAATTATAAACCTAATCCTAACACAAATCCTAACCCTAAACCTAACCCTAACCCTAACCCTAACACAAACCCAAACCCTAACCCTAACCCAAACCCTAACCCTAAACCTAATCCTAAAACTAACCCTAACACTAACCCTAACCCTAAACCTAACCCAAACAATAACCCTAAACGTAACCCTTACCCTAACCCAAACCCTAACCCTAAACCTAAACCTAATCCTAACCCTAAACCTATCCCTATCCCTAACCCTAATCCTAAACCTAACGCAAACCCTAACCCTAAACGTAACCCTTACCCTTACTCTAACCCTAACCCTAAACCTAAATCTAACAATAAACCTAACCCTAACCCTAACCCAAACCCTTACCCTAACCCTACCGCTAACCCTAATCCTAACATTAACCCTAACCCTATCCCGACCGAAACCCTAACCCTAATCCTAACTATAACCCTAAGCCTAAACCAAATACTAAGCCTAACCCTAAACCTAACCCAAACACTAACCGTAACCCTAACCCTAACCCTAAAACTAATACTAAATCTAACACTAAACCTAACCCTAACCCAAACCGAACCCTAACCCTAACCCTAACCCCTAACACTAACCCTAACCAAAAACATAACAGTAACCCAAACCATTCCCTAACACTAACCGTAACCCTAACCGTAACCCTAAACCTAACCCAAACCCAAACCCTAACACTAACGCTAACCCTAACCCTTACCATAACCCAAAACCAAACCCTAACCCTAACCCTAACCCTAACCCTAAACCTAACCCTAACACTAACCCTAACACAAACCCTAACCCTAACCCTCACCCTAACCCTAAACCTAAACCTAAACCTAACCCAAACCCTAACCATAACCCTAACCCTAAACCAAATGAAACCCTAAACCTAAACCTAAACCTAACCCAAACCCAAACCCTAAACCTAACCCTAAACCTAACCCTAACCCAAAGCCAAACCCTAAACCTAAACCTTACACAAACCCTAACCCTAAACCTAACCCTAACCCTAACCCAAAACCAAACCCTAACCCTAAACCAAACCCTAACTCTAACCCAAACCCTAATCATAACCCTAACCCTAACCCAAATGCTAACCATAAGCCTAACCCTAACGAAAAACCAAACCCTAACCCTAACCCTAACCCTAACCCTAACCCAACCCCAAATCCTAAACCTAAACCTAAACCTAACACAAACCCTAACCCTAAATCTAACCCTAACCCTAACCCTAACCCAAACCCAAACCCTAACCCTAAAGCTAATCCTAACCCAAACCCTAACCCTAAACCTAATCCTAACCCTAACCCTAACACTAACCCTAACCCTCAACCTAACCCAAAGAATAACCCTAAACGTAACCCTTACCCTAACCCAAACCCTAACCGTAATCGTAAAGCTAATCCTAATCCTAACCCTAACCCTAACCCTAACCCTATTCCTAAACCTAACCGAAACCCTAACCCTAAACGTAACCCTTACCCTTACTCTAACCCTAACCCTAAACCTAACCTTAACCATAAACCTAACCCCAACCCAAACACTTACCCTAAACCCTAAACCTAACCCTAACCCTAATCCTAACCTTAACCCTAACCCTATCCCTAACCGAAACCATAACCCTAATCCTAACTATAACCCTAACCTTAAAACAAATACTAAGCCTAACTCTAAATCTAACCCTAACCCTTACAGTAATGCTAACCCTAAGCTTAACCCTAACGCAAACCCAACGTCTAACCCTAACCCTAACTCCTAACACTAACCATAACCCAAAACATAACAGTAACCCTAAACCATTCCCTAACACTAACCATAACCCTAACACTAACCCTAACCCTAACCCTTACCCAAACCCAAACCCTAACACTAACCCTAACCCTAACCCTTACCATAACCCAAAACCAAACCCTAACCCTAACCCTAACCCTAACCCTAAACCTAACCCTAACACTAACCCTAACCCAAACCCTAACCCTTACCCTAACCCTAAACCTAAACCTAAACCTAATCCAAACCCTAACCATAACCCTAACCCTAAATCAAATGAAACCCTAAACCTAAACCTAAACCTAACCCAACCCAAACCCTAAACCTAGCCCTAAGCCTAACCCAAACCCAAAGCCTAACCCTAACCCTAACCCTAACCCTAATCCTAACATTAACCCTGACCCTAACCCTAACCCTCACCCTAAACCTAAACCTAACCGAAACCCAAACCCTAACCCTAACCCTAAACCTAACCCAAACCCAAAGCCTAACCCTAACCCTAACCCTAAACCTAACCCAAACCCAAAGCCTAAACCAAACCCTAAACCTAACCCTAAAACAAACCCTAACCCTAACCCAAAACCAAAGCCTAACCTTAACCCTAACCCTAACACTAACCCTAAACCTAACCCTAACTCTAAACCTAACATTAACCCAAACCCAAACCCTAACACTAATACTAAGTATAACGCTAACCCTAAACCAAATCCTAACCCAAACCCTAACCCTAACCCTAATCCTAACCCTAACCCTAAACTTAATCCTAATGCTAAACCTAACCCTAACCCTAAATCAAACCCTAACCCTAACCCTAACCCTAATAGTAACATTAACCCTAACCTTAAAAATAACCCAAACCCTAAACTTAACCATAACCCTACCCCTAACCAAAACCCTAACCCTAACCCTAACCCTAACCCTAACTCTAACACAAAGCCTAACCATAACCCTAACCCTAACTCTAACTCTAACCTTAACCCATACCCAAACCCTAACCCTAACCCTAACCCTAACCCTAACCCTAACCCAAATGAAACCCTAACCCTAACCCTAAACCTAACCCTAAGCCTAACCCTAACCCTAACCCTAACCCTAACACTAAACCTAACCCTAAGCCTGACCGTAACCCTAACCCTAACCCAAATGAAACCCTAACCCTAAACCTAAGCCTAAACCTAACCCTAACCCAAACCCTAACCCTAACCCTAACCCTAAACCTAAACCTAACCCTAACCCTAACCCTAACCCAAACCGAAACCCTAAACCTAACCCTAACCGAAACCGAACACTAACGCTAACCCTAAACCAAATCCTAACCCAAACCCTAACCCTAACCCTAATCCTAACCCTAACCCTAAACTTAATCCTAATGCTAAACCTAACCCTAACCCTAAATCAAACCCTAACCCTAACCCTAACCCTAATAGTAACATTAACCCTAACCTTAAAAATAACCCAAACCCTAAACTTAACCATAACCCTACCCCTAACCAAAACCCTAACCCTACCCCTAACCCTAATCCAAACATTAACCCTAACCCTAACCCTAACCCTAACCCTAACCCAAATTAAACCCTAACCCTAAACCTAAACCTAAACCTAACCCAAACCCAAACCAAACCCTAACCCTAACCCTAAATCTAACCAAAACAATAACCCTAACCCTAAACCTAACCCTAAACCTAACCCTAACCCAAACCCAAACCCTAACCTTAACCCTAACCCTAAACCTAACCCAAACCCTAACCCTAACCCTAACCCTAACCCAAATGAAACCCTAACACTAAACCTAAATCTAACCCAAAACCAAACCCTACACCTAACCCTAAACCTAACCCTAACCCTAACCCTAACCCTAACCCTAACCCAAAACCTAACCCTAACGCTAAAACAAACCCTAACACTAATCCTAAACCTACCCCTAACCCTAACACAAACCCAAACTCTAACACTAATACTAATCCTAAACCTAAACCTTAACCTAACCTAAACACAAACCCTAACCCTAACCCTAAACCTATACTTTACCCTAACCCTAACCCTAAACCTAACCCAAACACAAACCCTAACCCTAACCCTAACCCTAACCCTAAACCTATCCCTAACACAAACCCTAACCCTAACGCTAAACCTAACCCAAACCCTAACCCTAACCCTAACCCTAACGCTGACTCTCATCCTAACGTTAACCCTAACCCTAAGTGTAACCATAACCCAAACCCTAACCCTAATCCTAACTGTAAAGCTAACAGTAAACCAAATCCTAAACCTAAACCTAACCCTAACCCTAACCCTAATTCTAACCCTAACCCTGACCCTAACCCATCCTTAACCCTAACCGTAACCCTAACCCTAATCCTAACATTAACCCTAACCCTAAAACTAACCCTAACCCTAAACCTAACCCAAACCCAAACCCTAACCCTAACCCTAAACCTAACCCAACCCCAAAGCCTAACCCTAATCCTAACCCTAAACCTAACCCAAACCCAAAGCCTAAACCTAACCCTAAACCTAACTCTAACACAAACCCTAACCCTAACCCAAACCAAAAGCCTAACCGTAACCCTAACCCTAACCCTAACCCTAACCCTAACCCTGACTCTCATCCTAACATTAACCCTAACACTAAGCGAAACCCTAACCCAAACCCTAACCCTAATCCTACCTGTAAAGCTAACCCTAAAACAAATCCTAAACCTAACCCTAAACCTAACCCTAACCCTAATCCTAACCCTAACCCTAACCCTAACCCATCCTTAACCCTAACCCTAACCCTAATACTAATCCTAACATTAACCCTAACGCTAACCTTAACCCTAACCCCAAACCTAACCCAAACACAAACACTAACCCAAACCCTAAACCTAACCCTAAACCTAACCCAAAATCAAACCCTAACCCTAAACCAAACCCTAACCCTAACCCAAACCCTAACCATAACCCTAACCCTAACCCAAATGCTAACCATAAGCCTAACCCTGACGAAAAACCAAACCCTAACCCTAACCCTAAACCTAACCCTAACCCAAACACAAACCCTAAACCTAAACCTAACACAAACCCCAACCCTAAACCTAACTCTAACCCTAACCCTAACCCTAACCCTAACCCTAAACCAAACCCTAACCCTAACCCAAACCCTAACCATAACCCTAACCCTAACCCAAATGCTAACCATAAGCCTAACCCTAACGAAAAACCAAACCCTAACCCTAACCCTAAACCTGACCCTAACTCAAACCCAAACCCTAAACCTAAACCTAACCCAAACCCTAACCCTAACCCTAATCCTAAACATAACCCTAACCCTAATTCAAACCGTAACCCTAACAGTAACCCTAACCCTAATCCTAACATTAACCCTAAACCTAACCCTAAACATAACCCAAATCCTAAACCTAATCCTAATTATAACCCTAATCCTAACACAAATCCTAACCCTAAACCTAACCCTAATCCTAACCCTAACACAAACCCAAACCCTAACCCTAAAGCTAACCCTAACCCAAACCCTAACCCTAAACCTTAACCTAAACCTAACCCTAACACTAACCCTAGCCCTAAACCTAACCCAAACAATAACCCTAAACGTAACCCTTACCCTAACCCAAACCCTAACCCTAATCCTAAACCTAATCCTATCCCTAACCCTAACCCTAACCCTAACCCTAACTCAAACCCGAACCCTAATCCTAAACCTAATCCTAACCCTAACCCTAACCCTAACCCTAAGCCTAACCCTAACCCTAACCCTAATCCTAAACCTAACCCAAACCCTAACCCTAAACGTAACCCTTACCCTAACCCAAACCCTAACCCTAATCCTAAACCTAATCCTAACGCTAACCCTAACCCAAACCCTTACCCTAACCCTACCCCTAACCCTAATCCAAACATTAACCCTAACCCTATCCCTAACCGAAACCCTAACCCTAATCCTAACTATAACCCTAAGCCTAAACCAAATACTAAGCCTAACCCTAAACCTAACCCAAAAACTAACCCTAACCCTAACCCTAACCCTAACCCTAAAACTAATACTAAATCTAACACTAAACCTAACCCTAACCCAAACCCAACCCTAACCCTAACCCTAACCCCTAACACTAACCCGAACCAAAAACATAACAGTAACCCAAACCATTCCCTAACACTAAACGTAACCCTAACCCTAACCCTAACCCTAACCCTAAACCTAACCCTAACGCTAAACCTAACCCAAACCCTAACCCTAACCCTAACCCTAAACCTAAACCTAACCCTAATCCTAACCCTAACCCAAACCCAAACCCTAAACCTAACCCTAATCCTAACCCTAACCCAAACCCAAACACTAATCCTAACCATAACACTAAACCTAACCCAAACCCTAACCCTAACCCTAACCCGTACCCAAATGAAACCCTAACCCTAAACCTAAAACTAACCCAAAACCAAACCCTAAACCTAACCCTAAACCTAACAATAACCCAAACCCAAACCCTAACCCTAACCCTAACCCTAAACCTAACCCAAACCCTAACCCTAAACCTAACCAAATGAAACCCTAACCCTAAACCTAAACCTAACCCAAACCCAAACCCTACCCCTAACCCTAACCCTAACCCTAACACAAAACCTAACCCTAACGCTAAAACAAATCGTAACACTAATCCTACCCCTACCCCTAACCCTAACCCAAACCCAATCTCTAACACTAACACTAACCCTAACCCTAAACCTTAACCTAACCCAAACCCAAACCCTAACCCTAATCCTAAACCTAAACTTTACACTAACCCTAACCCTAACCCTAAACCAAACCAAAACCCTAACCATAACCCAAAATCTAAACCTAAACCTAACACAAACCCTAACCTAACCCTAACCCAAACCCTAACCCTAAACCAAACCGAAACCATAACCATAACCCAAACCCTAAACCTAAACCTAACACAAACCCTAACCCTAAACCTAACCCTAACCCTAACCCAAAACCAAACCCTAACCCTAAAATAAACCCTAACGCTAACCCAAACCCTAACCATAACCCTAACCCTAACCAAAACCCTAACCATAACCCTAACCCTAACCCTAAACCTAATCCTAACACTAACCCTAACCCAAACCCTAACCCTAACCCTAACCCTAACCCTAAACCTAAACCTAAACCTAACCCAAACCCTAACCATAACCCTAACCCTAAACCAAATGAAACCCTAAACCTAAACCTAAACCTAACCCAAACCCAAACCCTAAACCTAGCCCTAAACCTAACCCTAACATAAACCCAAACCCTAAACATAAACCTAACACAAACCCTAACC
>JAJHUQ010000041.1:1100000-1102500 GCA_035773235.1 Eospalax fontanierii | reverse complement strand
ACAATAACCCAAACCCAAACCCTAACCCTAACCCTAACCCAAACACAAAACCTAACCCTAACGCTAAAACAAACCCTAACACTAATCCTACCCGTACCCCTAACCCTAACCCAAACAAAATCTCTAACACTAACACTAACCCTAACCCTAACCCTAAACCTTAACCTAAACCAAACACAAACCCTAACCCTAACCCTAAACCTAAACTTTACACTAACCCTAACCCTAACCCTAAACCAAACCAAAACCATAACCATAACCCAAAACCTAAACCTAAACCTAACACAAACCCTAACCCTAACCCTAACCCAAACCCTAACCCTAAACCATACCGAAACCATAACCATAACCCAAACCCTAAACCTAAACCTAACACAAACCCTAACCCTAAACCTAACAATAACCATAACCCAAAACCAAACCCTAACCCTAAACCAAACCCTAACCCTAACCCAAAACCTAACCATAACCCTAACCCTAACCAAAACCCTAACCATAACCCTAACCCTAACCCTAAACCTAACCCTAACACTAACCCTAACCCAAACCCTAACCCTAACCCAAACCCTAACCCTAACCTAACCCTAACCCAAATGCTAAACATAAGCCTAACCCTAACTCAAACCCAAACCCTAACCCTAAACCTAACCCAAACCCTAACCCTAACCCTAATCCTAACCATAACCCTAACCCTAATCCAAACCGTAACCCTAACACTAACCCTAACCCAAACCCTAACACTAATACTAAGTATAACGCTAACCCTAAACCAAATACTAACCCAAACCCTAACCCTAACCCTAATCCTAACATTAACCCTAACCTTAACCCTAATCCTAAACCTAACCCTAACCCTAAACCAAACCCTAACCTTAACCCTAACCCTAACCCTAATCGTAACATTAACCCTAACCCTAACCGTAACCTTAACTCTAACCCTAACCATAACCCAAACTCTAAACTTAACCCTAACCCTACCCCTAACCCAAACCATAACCCTAACCCTAACCCTAACCCTAACACAAACCCTAAACATAACCCTAACCCTAACTCTAAATCAAACCTTAACCCATACCCAAACCCTAACACTAACACTAACCCTTACCCGATCCCTTACCCTAACCCAAAACCAAAACCTAAAGCTAACCCTAACCCTAACCCTAACCCTAAACCTAACCCTAACGCTAACCCTAACCCAAACCCTAACCCTAACCCTAACCCTAAACCTAAACCTAACCCTAATCCTAAACCTAACCCAAACCCAAACCCTAAACCTAACCCTAAACCTAACCCTAACCCAAACCCAAACACTAATGCTAACCCTAACCCTAAACCTAACCCAAACCCTAACCCTAACCCTAACCCGTACCCAAATGAAACCCTAACCCTAAACCTAAACCTAACCCAAAACCAAACCCTAAACCTAACCCTAAACCTAACAATAACCCAAACCCAAACCCTAACCCTAACCCTAACCCTAAACCTAACCCAAACCCTAACCCTAACCCTAACCAAATGAAACCCTAACCCTAAACCTAAACCTAACCCAAACCCAAACCCTACCCCTAACCCTAACCCTAACCCTAACACAAAACCTAACCCTAACATTAAAACAAACTCTAACACTAATCCTACCCCTACCCCTAACCCTAACCCAAACCCAATCTCTAACACTAACACTAACCTTAACCCTAACCCTAAACCTTAACCTAACCCAAACACAAACCCTAACCCTAACCCTAAACCTAAACTTTACACTAACCCTAACCCTAATCCTAACCCAAACCCTAACCCTAAACCAAACCGAAACCATAACCATAACCCAAACCCTAAACCTAAACCTAACACAAACCCTAACCCTAAACCTAAACCTAACCCTAACCCAAAACCAAACCCTAACCCTAAACCAAACCCTAACCCTAACCCAAACCCTAACCATAACCCTAACCTTAACCCAAACCCTAACCATAACCCTAACCCTAACCCTAAACCTAACCCTAACACTAACCCTAACCCAAACCCTAACCCTAACCCTAACCCTAACCCTAAACCTAAATCTAAACCTAACCCAAACCCTAACCATAACCCTAACCCTAAACCAAATGAAACCCTAAACCTAAACCTAACCCAAACCCTAAACCTAGCCCTAAACCTAACCCTAACCGAAACCCAAACCCTAAACCTAAACCTAACACAAACCGTAACCCTAAACCTAACCCTAACCCTAACCCAAAACCAAACCCTAACCCTAAACCAAACCCTAACCCTAACCCAAACCCTAACCATAACCCTAACCCTAACCCAAATGCTAAACATAAGCCTAACCCTAACTCAAACCCAAACCCTAACCCTAAACCTAACCCAAACCCTAACCCTAACCCTAATCCTAAACATAACCCTAACCCTAATCCAAACCTTAACCCTAACAGTAACCCTAACCCTAATCCTAACATTAACCCTAAACCTAACCCTAAACATAACCTAAATCCTAAACCTAATC
>JAJHUQ010000041.1:1075000-1092500 GCA_035773235.1 Eospalax fontanierii | reverse complement strand
CACTAACCCTAACCCAAACCCTAACCCTAACCCAAACCCTAACCCTAACCTAACCCTAACCCAAATGCTAAACATAAGCCTAACCCTAACTCAAACCCAAACCCTAACCCTAAACCTAACCCAAACCCTAACCCTAACCCTAATCCTAACCATAACCCTAACCCTAATCCAAACCGTAACCCTAACACTAACCCTAACCCAAACCCTAACACTAATACTAAGTATAACGCTAACCCTAAACCAAATACTAACCCAAACCCTAACCCTAACCCTAATCCTAACATTAACCCTAACCTTAACCCTAATCCTAAACCTAACCCTAACCCTAAACCAAACCCTAACCTTAACCCTAACCCTAACCCTAATCGTAACATTAACCCTAACCCTAACCGTAACCTTAACTCTAACCCTAACCATAACCCAAACTCTAAACTTAACCCTAACCCTACCCCTAACCCAAACCATAACCCTAACCCTAACCCTAACCCTAACACAAACCCTAAACATAACCCTAACCCTAACTCTAAATCAAACCTTAACCCATACCCAAACCCTAACACTAACACTAACCCTTACCCGATCCCTTACCCTAACCCAAAACCAAAACCTAAACCTAACCCTAACCCTAACCCTAACCCTAAACCTAACCCTAACGCTAACCCTAACCCAAACCCTAACCCTAACCCTAACCCTAAACCTAAACCTAACCCTAATCCTAAACCTAACCCAAACCCAAACCCTAAACCTAACCCTAAACCTAACCCTAACCCAAACCCAAACACTAATGCTAACCCTAACCCTAAACCTAACCCAAACCCTAACCCTAACCCTAACCCGTACCCAAATGAAACCCTAACCCTAAACCTAAACCTAACCCAAAACCAAACCCTAAACCTAACCCTAAACCTAACAATAACCCAAACCCAAACCCTAACCCTAACCCTAACCCTAAACCTAACCCAAACCCTAACCCTAACCCTAACCAAATGAAACCCTAACCCTAAACCTAAACCTAACCCAAACCCAAACCCTACCCCTAACCCTAACCCTAACCCTAACACAAAACCTAACCCTAACACTAAAACAAACTCTAACACTAATCCTACCCCTACCCCTAACCCTAACCCAAACCCAATCTCTAACACTAACACTAACCTTAACCCTAACCCTAAACCTTAACCTAACCCAAACACAAACCCTAACCCTAACCCTAAACCTAAACTTTACACTAACCCTAACCCTAATCCTAACCCAAACCCTAACCCTAAACCAAACCGAAACCATAACCATAACCCAAACCCTAAACCTAAACCTAACACAAACCCTAACCCTAAACCTAAACCTAACCCTAACCCAAAACCAAACCCTAACCCTAAACCAAACCCTAACCCTAACCCAAACCCTAACCATAACCCTAACCTTAACCCAAACCCTAACCATAACCCTAACCCTAACCCTAAACCTAACCCTCACCCTAACCCTAACACAAACCCAAACCCTAACCCTAACCCTAAAGCTAACCCTAACCCAAACCCTAACCCTAAACCTAATCCTAACCCTAACCCTAACACTAACCCTAACGCGAAACCTAACCCAAACAATAACCCTAAACGTAACACTTACCCTAACCCAAACCCTAACCCTAATCCTAAACCTAATCCTAACCCTAACCCTAACCCTAACCCTAACCCTAAACCTAACCCTAACACTAACCCTAACCCTAAACGTAACCCTTACCCTTACTCTAACCCTAACCCTAACCCTAACCCTATCCCTTACCCTAACCCAAACCCAAAACCAAACCCTAACCCTAACCCTAACCCTAAATCTAACCCTAACCTTAACCTAACCCAAACCCTAACCCTAACCCTAACCCTAACCCAAATGAAACCCTAACCCTAACCCTAAACCTAATCCAAACCCTAACCCTAACCCTAACCCTAATCCTAACACTAAACCTAACCCAAACCCTGACCCTAACCCTAACCCTAACCCAAATGATACCCTAACCCTAAAACTAACCCTAACACTAACCCTAACCCAAACTCTAACCCTAACCCTAACCCAAACCCTAAACATAACCCTAACCCTACCCCAAATCCTAACCATAAGCCTAACCCTAACCCTAACCCTAACCCTAACCCTAACCCTAAACCATACCGAAACCATAACCATAACCCAAACCCTAAACCTAAACCTAACACAAACCCTAACCCTAAACCTAACACTAACCCTAACCCAAAACCAAACCCTAACCCTAAACCAAACCCTAACCCTAACCCAAACCCTAACCATAACCCTAACCCTAACCAAAACCCTAACCATAACCCTAACCCTAACCCTAAACCTAACCCTAACACTAACCCTAACCCAAACCCTAACCCTAACCCTAACCCTAACCCAAATGAAACCCTAACCCTAACCCTAAACCTAATCCAAACCCTAACCCTAACCCTAACCCTAACCCTAACACTAAACCTATCCCAAACCCTGACCCTAACCCTAACCCTTACCCAAATGATACCCTAACCCTAAAACTAACCCTAACACTACCCCTAACCCAAACCCTAACCCTAACCCTAACCCAAACCCTAAACATAACCCTAACCCTAACCCAAATGCTAACCATAAGCCTAACCCTAACGAAAAACCAAACCCTAACCCTAACCCTAAACCTGACCCTAACTCAAACCCAAACCCTAACCCTAAACCTAACCCCAACCCTAATCCTAACCCTAATCCTAACCATAACCCTAACCCTAATCCAAACCGTAAGCCTAACAGTAACCCTAACCCTAATCCTAACATTAACCCTAAACCTAACCCTAAACATAACCCAAATCCTAAACCTAATCCTAATTATAACCCTAATCCTAACACAAATCCTAACCGCAAACCTAACCCTAATCCTAACCCTAACCCAAACCCAAACCCTAAACCTAACCCTAAACCTAACCCTAACCCAAACCCAAACACTAATCCTAACCCTAACCCTAAACCTAACCCAAACCCTAACCCTAACACTAACCCGTACCCAAATGAAACCCTAACCCTAAACCTAAACCTAACCCAAAACCAAACCCTAAACCTAAACCTAAACCTAACAATAACCCAAACCCAAACCCTAACCCTAACCCTAACCCAAACACAAAACCTAACCCTAACGCTAAAACAAACCCTAACACTAATCCTACCCCTACCCCTAACCCTAACCCAAACCCAATCTCTAACACTAACACTAACCCTAACCCTAACCCTAAAACTTAACTAACCCAAACACAAACCCTAACCCTAACCCTAAACCTAAACTTTACAGTAACCCTAACCCTAACCCTAAACCAAACCAAAACCATAACCATAACCCAAAACCTAAACCTAACCCTAGCCCTACCCCTAAAGCTAAACCTAATCCATACCGAAACCATAACCATAACCCAAGCCCTAAAGCTAAGCCTAACACAAACCCTAACCCTAAACCTAACACTAACCCTAACCCAAAACCAAACCCTAACCCTAAACCAAACCCTAACCCTAACCCAAACCCTAACCATAACCCTAACCCTAACCAAAACCCTAACCATAACCCTAACCCTAACCCTAAACCTAACCCTAACACTAACCCTAACCCAAACCCTAACCCTAACCCTAACCCTAACCCTAAACCTAAACCTAAACCTAACCCAAACCCTAACCATAACCATAACCCTAACCCTAAACCAAATGAAAACCTAAACCTAAACCTAAACCTAACCCAAACCCAAACCCTAAACCTAGCCCTAAACCTAACCCTAACCGACACCCAAACCCTAAACCTAAACCTAACAGAAACCCTAACCCTAACCCTAACCCTAACCCTAACCCAAAACCAAACCATAACCCTAAACCAAACCCTAACCCTAACCCAAACCCTAACCAAAACATAACCCTAACCCAAATGCTAAACATAAGCCTAACCCTAACTCAAACACAAACCCTAACCCTAAACCTAACCCAAACCCTAACCCTAACCCTAATCCTAACCATAACCCTAACCCTAATCCAAACCGTAACCCTAACACTAACCCTAACCCAAACCCTAACACTAATACTAAGTATAACGCTAACCCTAAACCAAATACTAACCCAAACCCTAACCCTAACCCTAATCCTAACATTAACCCTAACCTTAACCCTAATCCTAAACCTAACCCTAACCCTAAACCAAACCCTAACCTTAACCCTTACCCTAACCCTAATCGTAACATTAACCCTAACCCTAACCGTAAACTTAACTCTAACCCTAACCATAACCCAAACTCTAAACTTAACCCTAACCCTACCCCTAACCCAAACCATAACCCTAACCCTAACCCTAACCCTAACACAAACCCTAAACATAACCCTAACCCTAACTCTAAATCAAACCTTAACCCATACCCAAACCCTAACACTAACACTAACCCTAACCCGATCCCTTACCCTAACCCAAAACCAAAACCTAACCCTAACCCTAACCCTAACCCTAACCCTAAACCTAACCCTAACGCTAACCCTAACCCAAATCCTAACCCTAACCCTAACCCTAAACCTAAACCTAAACCTAACCCTAATCCTAAACCTAACCCAAACCCAAACCCTAAACCTAACCCTAAACCTAACCCTAACCCAAACCCAAACACTAATGCTAACCCTAACCCTAAACCTAACCCAAACCCTAACCCTAACCCTAACCCGTACCCAAATGAAACCCTAACCCTAAACCTAAACCTAACCCAAAACCAAACCCTAAACCTAACCCTAAACCTAACAATAACCCAAACCCAAACCCTAACCCTAACCCTAACCCTAAACCTAACCCAAACCCTAACCCTAACCCTAACCAAATGAAACCCTAACCCTAAACCTAAACCTAACCCAAACCCAAAACCTACCCCTAACCCTAACCCTAACCCTAACACAAAACCTAACCCTAACACTAAAACAAACCCTAACACTAATCCTACCCCTACCCCTAACCCTAACCCAAACCCAATCTCTAACACTAACACTAACCCTAACCCTAACCCTAAACCTTAACCTAACCAAAACACAAACCCTAACCCTAACCCTAAACCTAAACTTTACACTAACCCTAACCCTAACCCTAACCCAAACCCTAACCCTAAACCAAACCGAAACCATAACCATAACCCAAACCCTAAACCTAAACCTAACACAAACCCTAACCCTAAACCTAAACCTAACCCTAACCCAAAACCAAACCCTAACCCTAAACCAAACCCTAACCCTAACCCAAACCCTAACCATAACCCTAACCTTAACCCAAACCCTAACCATAACCCTAACCATAACCCTAAACCTAACCCTAACACTAACCCTAACCCAAACCCTAACCCTAACCCTAACCCTAACCCTAAACCTAAATCTAAACCTAACCCAAACCCTAACCATAACCCTAACCCTAAACCAAATGAAACCCTAAACCTAAACCTAACCCAAACCCAAACCCTAAACCTAGCCCTAAACCTAACCCTAACCGAAACCCAAACCCTAAACCTAAACCTAACAGAAACCCTAACCCTAAACCTAACCATAACCCTAACCCAAAACCAAACCCTAACCCTAAACAAAACCCTAACCCTAACCCAAACCCTAACCATAACCCTAACCCTAACCCAAATGCTAACCATAAGCCGAACCCTAACGAAAAACCAAACCCTAACCCTAACCCTAAACCTAACCCTAACCCAAAACCAAACCCTAAACCTAAACCTAACACAAACCCTAACCCTAAACCTAACCCTAACCCTAACCCAAAACCAAACCCTAACCCTAAACCAAACCCTAACCCTAACCCAAATCCTAACCATAACCCTAACCCTAACCCAAATGCTAAACATAAGCCTAACCCTAACTCAAACCCAAACCCTAACCCTAAACCTAACCCAAACCCTAACCCTAACCCTAATCCTAACCATATCCCTAACCCTAATCCAAACCTTAACCCTAACAGTAACCCTAACCCTAATCCTAACATTAACCCTAAACCTAACCCTAAACATAACCTAAATCCTAAACCTAATCCGAATTATAACCCTAATCCTAACACAAATCCTAACCCTAAACCTAACCCTCACCCTAACCCTAACACAAACCCAAACCCTAACCCTAACCCTAAAGCTAACCCTAACCCAAACCCTAACCCTAAACCTAATCCTAACCCTAACCCTAACACTAACCCTAACGCGAAACCTAACCCAAACAATAACCCTAAACGTAACCCTTACCCTAACCCAAACCCTAACCCTAATCCTAAACCTAATCCTAACCCTAACCCTAACCCTAACCCTAACCCTAAACCTAACCCTAATACTAACCCTAACCCTAAACGTAACCCTTACCCTTACTCTAACCCTAACCCTAACCCTAACCCTATCCCTTACCCTAACCCAAACCCAAAACCAAACCCTAACCCTAACCCTAACCCTAAATCTAACCCGAACCTTAACCTAACCCAAACCCTAACCCTAACCCTAACCCTAACCCAAATGAAACCCTAACCCTAACCCTAAACCTAATCCAAACCCTAACCCTAACCCTAACCCTAACCCTAACCCTAACACTAAACCTAACCCAAACCCTGACCCTAACCCTAACCCTAACCCAAATGATACCCTAACCCTAAAACTAACCCTAACACTAACACTAACCCAAACCCTAACCCTAACCCTAACCCTAAACCTAAACCTAACCCTAACCCTAACCCTAACCCAAACCGAAACCCTAAACCTAACCCTAACCGAAACCGAACACTAACCCTATCCCTAACCCTAAACCTAACCCAAACCCTAACCCTAACCCTTACCCAAATGAAAGCCTAACCCTAAACCTAAACCTAATCCAAAACCAAACCCTAACCCTAACCCTAAACCTATCGCAAACCCTAACCCTAACCCTAACCCTAACCCTAAACCTAACCCAAACCCTAACCCTAACCCTAACCCTAACCCAAATTAAACCCTAACCCTAAACCTAAACCTAACCCAAACCCAAACCCTAACCCTAACCCTAACCCTAAATCTAACCAAAGCAATAACACTAACCCTAACCCTAACCCAAATGCAACCCTAACCCTAACCCTAAACCTAACCCTAAACCTAACCCTAACCCAAACCCAAACCCTAACCTTAACCCTAACCCTAAACCTAACCCAAACCCTAACCCTAACCCTAACCCTAACCCAAATGAAACCGTAACACTAAACCTAAACCTAACCCAAACCCAAACCCTACACCTAACCCTAACCCTAACCCTAACCCTAACCCAAAACCTAACCCTAACGCTAAAACAAACCCTAACACTAATCTAAAACCTACCCCTAACCCTAACACAAACCCAAACTCTAACACTAATACTAACCCTAAACCTAAACCTTAACCTAACCTAAACACAAACCCTAACCCTAACCCTAAACCTAAACTTTACCCTAACCCTAACCCTAAACCTAACCCAAACCCAAACCCTAACCCTAACCCTAACCCTAACCCTAACCCTAAAACTATCCCTAAAACAAACCCTAACCCTAACGCTAAACCTAACCCACACCCTAACCCTAACCCTAACCCTAACGCTGACTCTCATCCTAACGTTAACCCTAACCCTAAGCGTTACCATAACCCAAACCCTAACCCTAATCCTAACTGTAAAGCTAACCCTAAACCAAATCCTAAACCTAACCCTAACACTAACCCTAAACCTAACCCTAACCCTAAACCTAACCCAAACCCAAACCCTAACCCTAACCCTAAACCTAACCCAACCCCAAAGCCTAACCCTAACCCTAACCCTAAACCTAACCCAAACCCAAAGCCTAAACCTAACCCTAAACCTAACTCTAACACAAACCCTAACCCTAACCCTAACCAAAAGCCTAACCTTAACCCTAACCCTTACCCTTACCCTAACCCTAAACCTAACCCTGACTCTCATCCTAACATTAACCCTAACACTAAGCGTTACCCCAACCCAAACCCTAACCCTAATCCTACCTGTAAAGCTAACCCTGAAACAAATCCTAAACCTAACCCTAAACCTAACCCTAACCCTAATCCTAATCCTAACCCTAACCCATCCTTAACCCTAACCCTAACCCTAACCCTAATTCTAACCCTAACATTAACCTAACCCCAACCCTAACACTAATACTAAGTAAAACGCTAACCCTAAACCAAATACTAACCCAAACCCTAACCCTAACCCTAATCCTAACCGTAACCCTAACCTTAACCCTAATCCTAAACCTAACCCTAACCCTAAACCAAACCCTAACCCTAACCCTAACCCTAACCCTAATCGTAACATTAACCCTAACCCTAACCGTAACCTTAACTCTAACCCTAACCATAACCCAAACTCTAAACTTAACCCTAACCCTACCCCTAAACCAAACCATAACCCTAACCCTAACCCTAACCCTAACACAAACCCTAACCATAACCCTAACCCTAACTCTAAATCTAACCTTAACCCATACCCAAACCCTAACACTAACACTAAACCTAACCCGATCCCTTACCCTAACCCAAACCCAAAACCTAACCCTAAGCCTAACCCTAACCCTAAACCTAACCCAAACCCTAACCCTAACCCTAACCAAATGAAACCCTAACCCTAAACCTAAACCTAACCCAAACCCAAACCCTACCTCTAACCCTAACTTGACCCTAACCCTAACCCTAACACAAAACCTAACCCTATCGGTAAAACAAACCCTAACACTAATGCTACCCCTACCCCTAACCCTAACCCAAACCCAATCTCTAACACTAACACTAACCCTAACCCTAAACCTAAACCTTAACCTAACCCAAACACAAACCCTAACCCTAACCATAAACCTAAACTTTACACTAACCCTAACCCTAAACCAAACCGAAACCCTAACCATAACCCAAAACCTAAACCTAAACGTAACACAAATCCTAACCCTAACCCTAACCCAAACCCTAACCCTAAACCAAACCGAAACCATAATCATAACCCAAACCCTAAACCTAAACCTAACACAAACCCTAACACTAAACCTAACCCTAACCCTAACCCTAACTGAAAACCAAACCCTAACCCTAAACCAAACCCTAACCCTAACCCAAACCCTAACCATAACCCTAACCCTAACCCAAATACTAAACATAAGCCTAACACTAACGAAAAATCAAACCCTAACCCTAACCTTAAACCTGACCCTAACCCAAACCCAAACCCTAACCCTAAACCTAACCCAAACACTAACCCTAACCCTAATCCTAACCATAACCCTAACCCTAATCCAAACCGTAACCCAAACCGTAACCCTAACCCTAATCCTAACATTAACCCTAAACCTAACCCTAAACATAAGCCAAATCCTAAACCTAATCCTAATTATAACCCTAATCCTAACACAAATCCTAACCCTAAACCTAACCCTAACCCTAACCCTAACCCAAACACAAACCCTAACCCTAACCCTAAAGCTAACCCTAACCCAAACCCTAACCCTAAACCTAATCCTAACCCTAACCCTAACACTAACCCTAACCCTAAACCTAACCCAAACCCTAACCCTAAACGTAACCCTTACCCTAACCCAAAACCTAACCCTAATCCTAACTCTAATCCTAACCCTAACCCTAACCCTAACCCTAATCCTAAACCTAACCCAAACCCTAACCCTAAACGTAACCCTTACCCTTACTCAAACCCTAACACTAATCCTAAACCTAACTCTAACCCTAACCCTAACCCTAACCCTAACCATAACCCTAACCCTAACCCAAACCCTTACCCTAACCCTAACCCTAAACCTAACCCAAATCCTAAACCTAACCCTAATCCTAATCCAAATGAAACCCTAACACTAAAACTAAACCTAACCCAAACCCAAACCCTAACCCTACCCCTAACCCTAAACCTAACCCAAACCCAAACCCTAACCCTACCCCTAACCCTAACCCAAACCCAAACCCTACCCCTAACCCTAACCCTAAACCTAAGCCTAACCTAACCCAAAACCTAACCCTAACGCTAAAACAAACCCTAACACAAACCCAAACTCTAAGACTAACACTAACCCTAACCCTAAACCTTAACCTAAACCAAACACAAAACCTAACCCTAACCCTAAACCTAAACTTTACGCTAACCCTAAACCTAACCCTAAACCAAACAAAAAACCATAACCCTAACCCTAACCCTAACACTAACCCTAAACCTATTCCTAAACCAAACCCTAACCCCAACGCTAAATCTAACCCAAACCCTAACCCTAACCGTAATCCTAACCCTGACTCTCATCCTAATATTAACCCTAAACCTAATCGTAACCCTAACCCAAACCCTAACCCTAATCCTACCTGTAAAGCTAACCCTAAACCACATCCTAAACCTAACCCTAAACCTAAACCTAACCATACACCTAAACCTAAACCAAACCCAAACCCTAACCCTAACCCTAACCCTAACGCTGACTCTCATCCTAAAGTTAACCCCAACCCTAAGCGTAACCCTAACCCTAAACCTAAACCTAACCCAAACCCAAACTCTAACCTAACCCTAACCCTAACCCTAACCCTAACCCTAAACCTATCGCAAACCCTAACCCTAACCCTAACCCTAACCCTAAACCTAACCTAAACCCTAACCCTAACCCTAACCCTAACCCTAACCCAAATTAAACCCTAACCCTAAACCTAAACCTAACGCAAACCCAAACCCTAACCCTAACCCTAACCCTAAATCTAACCAAAGCAATAACACTAACCCTAACCCTAACCCAAATGCAACCCTAACCCTAACCCTAAACCTAACCCTAAACCTAACCCTAACCCAAACCCAAACCCTAGCCTTAACCCTAACCCTAAGCCTAACCCAAACCCTAACCCTAACCCTAACCCTAACCCAAATGAACCCGTAACACTAAACCTAAACCTAACCCAAACCCAAACCCTACACGTAACCCTAACCCTAACCATAACCCTAACCCAAAACCTAACCCTAACGCTAAAACAAACCCTAACACTAATCTAAAACCTACCCCTAACCCTAACACAAACCCAAACTCTAACACTAATACTAACCCTAAACCTAAACCTTAACCTAACCTAAACACAAACCCTAACCCTAACCCTAAACCTAAACTTTACCCTAACCCTAACCCTAAACCTAACCCAAACCCAAACCCTAACCCTAACCCTAACCCTAACCCTAACCCTAAAACTATCCCTAAAACAAACCCTAACCCTAACGCTAAACCTAACCCACACCCTAACCCTAACCCTAACCCTAACGCTGACTCTCATCCTAACGTTAACCCTAACCCTAAGCGTTACCATAACCCAAACCCTAACCCTAATCCTAACTGTAAAGCTAACCCTAAACCAAATCCTAAACCTAACCCTAACACTAACCCTAACCTTAACCCTAACCCTAAACCTAACCCAAACCCTAACCCTAACCCTAACCCTAACCCAAATGAAACCGTAACACTAAACCTAAACCTAACCCAAACCCAAACCCTACACCTAACCCTAACCCTAACCCTAACCCTAACCCAAAACCTAACCCTAACGCTAAAACAAACCCTAACACTAATCTAAAACCTACCCCTAACCCTAACACAAACCCAAACTCTAACACTAATACTAACCCTAAACCTAAACCTTAACCTAACCTAAACACAAACCCTAACCCTAACCCTAAACCTAAACTTTACCCTAACCCTAACCCTAACCCTAACCCTAACCCAAACCCAAACCCTAACCCTAACCCTAACCCTAACCCTAACCCTAAAACTATCCCTAAAACAAACCCTAACCCTAACGCTAAACCTAACCCACACCCTAACCCTAACCCTAACCCTAACGCTGACTCTCATCCTAACGTTAACCCTAACCCTAAGCGTTACCATAACCCAAACCCTAACCCTAATCCTAACTGTAAAGCTAACCCTAAACCAAATCCTAAACCTAACCCTAACACTAACCCTAAACCTAACCCTACCCCTAAACCTAACCCAAACCCAAACCCTAACACTAACCCTAAACCTAACCCAACCCCAAAGCCTAACCCTAACCCTAACCCTAAACCTAACCCAAACCCAAAGCCTAAACCTAACCCTAAACCTAACTCTAACACAAACCCTAACCCTAACCCTAACCAAAAGCCTAACCTTAACCCTAACCCTAACCCTAACCCTAACCCTAAACCTAACCCTGACTCTCATCCTAACATTAACCCTAACACTAAGCGTAACCCTAACCCAAACCCTCACCCTAATCCTACCTGTAAAGCTAACCCTGAAACAAATCCTAAACCTAACCGTAAACCTAACCCTAACCCTAATCCTAATCCTAACCCTAACCCATCCTTAACCCTAACCCTAACCCTAACCCTAATCCTAACCCTAACATTAACCTAACCCCAACCCTAACACTAATACTAAGTAAGACGCTAACCCTAAACCAAATACTAACCCAAACCCTAACCCTAACCCTAATCCTAACCGTAACCGTAACCTTAACCCTAATCCTAAACCTAACCCTAACCCTAAACCAAAACCTAACCCTAACCCTAACCCTAACCCTAATCGTAACATTAACCCTAACCCTAACCGTAACCTTAACTCTAACCCTAACCATAACCCAAACTCTAAACTTAACCCTAACCCTACCCCTAAACCAAACCATAACCCTAACCCTAACCCTAACCCTAACACAAACCCTAACCATAACCCTAACCCTAACTCTAAATCTAACCTTAACCCATACCCAAACCCTAACACTAACACTAAACCTAACCCCATCCCTTACCCTAACCCAAACCCAAAACCTAACCCTAAGCCTAACCCTAACCCTAAACCTAACCCAAACCCTAACCCTAACCCTAACCAAATGAAACCCTAACCCTAAACCTAAACCTAACCCAAACCCAAACCCTACCTCTAACCCTAACTTAACCCTAACCCTAACCCTAACACAAAACCTAACCCTAACGGTAAAACAAACCCTAACACTAATGCTACCCCCACCCCTAACCCTAACCCAAACCCAATCTCTAACACTAACACTAACCCTAACCCTAAACCTAAACCTTAACCTAACCCAAACACAAACCCTAACCCTAACCATAAACCTAAACTTTACACTAACCCTAACCCTAAACCAAACCGAAACCCTAACCATAACCCAAAACCTAAACCTAAACCTAACACAAATCTTAACCCTAACCCTAACCCAAACCCTAACCCTAAACCAAACCGAAACCATAATCATAACCCAAACCCTAAACCTAAACCTAACACAAACCCTAACACTAAACCTAACCCTAACCCTAACCCTAACTGAAAACCAAACCCTAACCCTAAACCAAACCCTAACCCTAACCCAAACCCTAACCATAACCCTAACCCTAACCCAAATACTAAACATAAGCCTAACACTAACGAAAAATCAAACCCTAACCCTAACCTTAAACCTGACCCTAACCCAAACCCAAACCCTAACCCTAAACCTAACCCAAACACTAACCCTAACCCTAATCCTATCCATAACCCTAACCCTAATCCAAACCGTAACCCAAACCGTAACCCTAACCCTAATCCTAACATTAACCCTAAACCTAACCCTAAACATAAGCCAAATCCTAAACCTAATCCTAATTATAACCCTAATCCTAACACAAATCTTAACCCTAAACCTAACCCTAACCCTAACCCTAACCCAAACACAAACCCTAACCCTAACCCTAAAGCTAACCCTAACCCAAACCCTAACCCTAAACCTAATCCTAACCCTAACCCTAACACTAACCCTAACCCTAAACCTAACCCAAACCCTAACCCTAAACGTAACCCTTACCCTAACCCAAAACCTAACCCTAATCCTAACTCTAATCCTAACCCTAACCCTAACCCTAACCCTAATCCTAAACCTAACCCAAACCCTAACCCTAAACGTAACCCCTACCCTTACTCAAACCCTAACACTAATCCTAAACCTAACTCTAACCCTAACCCTAACCCTAACCCTAACCATAACCCTAACCCTAACCCAAACCCTTACCCTAACCCTAACCCTAAACCTAACCCAAATCCTAAACCTAACCCTAATCCTAATCCAAATGAAACCCTAACACTAAAACTAAACCTAACCCAAACCCAAACCCTAACCCTACCCCTAACCCTAAACCTAACCCAAACCCAAACCCTAACCCTAACCCTAACCCTAACCCAAACCCACACCCTACCCCTAACCCTAACCCTAAACCTAAGCCTAACCTAACCCAAAACCTAACCCTAACGCTAAAACAAACCCTAACACTAATCCTAAACCTACCCCTAACCCTAACACAAACCCAAACTCTAAGACTAACACTAACCCTAACCCTAAACCTTAACCTAAACCAAACACAAAACCTAACCCTAACCCTAAACCTAAACTTTACGCTAACCCTAAACCTAACCCTAAACCAAACAAAAAACCATAACCCTAACCCTAACCCTAACACTAACCCTAAACCTATTCCTAAACCAAACCCTAACCCCAACGCTAAATCTAACCCAAACCCTAACCCTAACCGTAATCCTAACCCTGACTCTCATCCTAATATTAACCCTAAACCTAATCGTAACCCTAACCCAAACCCTAACCCTAATCCTACCTGTAAAGCTAACCCTAAACCACATCCTAAACCTAACCCTAAACCTAAACCTAACCATACACCTAAACCTAACCCAAACCCAAACCCTAACCCTAACCCTAACCCTAACGCTGACTCTCATCCTAAAGTTAACCCTAACCCTAAGCGTAACACTAACCCCAAACCTAAACCTAACCCAAACCCAAACTCTAAACCTAACCCTAAACCTAACCCTAACCATAACACTAAACCTAACCCAAACCCAAACCCTAACCCTAACCCTATCCCTAAACCTAACCCTAAACATAACCCTAAACCTAACCCAAACCCAAACCCTAACCCTAACCCTAACCCTAACCCTATTCCTAACCATAACCCAAACCCTAAACTTAACCCTAACCCTACCTCTAACCCCAACCCTAACCCTAATCCTAACCCTAACCCTAAAACTAACACAAACCCTAACCATAACCCTAACCCTAACTCTAACTCTAATCTTAACCCATACCCAAACCCTAACATGAACACTAACCCTAACCCTATCCTTTACCCTAACCCAAACCTAAAACTTAACCCTAACCCTAACCCTAACCCTAAACCTAACCCTAACACTAACCCTAAACTAAACCCTAACCGTAACCCTAACCCTAACCCTAACCCAAATGAAACCCTAAGCCTAAACCTAATCCAAACCCTAACCCTAACCCTAACCCTAACCCTAACCCTAACCCTAAACCTAACCCAAACCCAAACCCTAACCCTAACCCTAACCCTAAACCTAACCCTAACCATAAACCTAAGCCTAAACCAAACCCAAACCCAAACCCTAACCCTAACCCTAATGCTAACCCTAACCCTAACCCTAAACCTAACCCTAACACTAACCCTAAACTAAACCCTAACCGTAACTCTAACCCTAAACCTAAACCTAACCCTAACCCTAACCCTAACCCAAACCCAAACCCTAAACCTAACCCTAAACCTAACCCTAAACCTAACCCAAACACTAACCCTAACCCTAACCCTAACACTAACCCTAACCCTAAACCTAACCCAAACATTAACCATAACCCTAACCCTATCCCTAACCCTAAACCTAACCCAAACCCTAACCCTAACCCTTACCCAAATGAAAGCCTAACCCTAAACCTAAACCTAACCCAAAACCAAACCCTAACCCTAACCCTAAACCTATCGCAAACCCTAACCCTAACCCTAACCCTAACCCTAAACCTAACCCAAACCATAACCCTAACCCTAACCCTAACCCAAATTAAACCCTAACCCTAAACCTAAACCTAACCCAAACCCAAACCCTAACCCTAACCCTAACCCTAAATCTAACCAAAGCAATAACACTAACCCTAACCCTAACCCAAATGCAACCCTAACCCTAACCCTAAACCTAACCCTAAACCTAACCCTAACCCAAACCCAAACCCTAACCTTAACCCTAACCCTAAACCTAACCCAAACCCTAACCCTAACCCTAACCCTAACCCAAATGAAACCGTAACACTAAACCTAAACCTAACCCAAACCCAAACCCTACACCTAACCCTAACCCTAACCCTAACCCTAACCCAAAACCTAACCCTAACGCTAAAACAAACCCTAACACTAATCTAAAACCTACCCCTAACCCTAACACAAACCCAAACTCTAACACTAATACTAACCCTAAACCTAAACCTTAACCTAACCTAAACACAAACCCTAACCCTAACCCTAAACCTAAACTTTACCCTAACCCTAACCCTAAACCTAACCCAAACCCAAACCCTAACCCTAACCCTAACCCTAACCCTAACCCTAAAACTATCCCTAAAACAAACCCTAACCCTAACGCTAAACCTAACCCACACCCTAACCCTAACCCTAACCCTAACGCTGACTCTCATCCTAACGTTAACCCTAACCCTAAGCGTTACCATAACCCAAACCCTAACCCTAATCCTAACTGTAAAGCTAACCCTAAACCAAATCCTAAACCTAACCCTAACCCTAACCCTAAACCTAACCCTAACCCTAAACCTAACCCAAACCCAAACCCTAACCCTAACCCTAAACCTAACCCAACCCCAAAGCCTAACCCTAACCCTAACCCTAAACCTAACACAAACCCAAAGCCTAAACCTAACCCTAAACCTAACTCTAACACAAACCCTAACCCTAACCCAAACCAAAAGCCTAACCTTAACCCTAACCCTAACCCTAACCCTAACCCTAAATCTAACCCTGACTCTCATCCTAACATTAACCCTAACACTAAGCGTAACCCTAACCCAAACCCTAACCCTAATCCTACCTGTAAAGCTAACCCTGAAACAAATCCTAAACCTAACCCTAAACCTAACCCTAACCCTAATCCTAATCCTAACCCTAACCCATCCTTAACCCTAACCCTAACCCTAACCCTAATCCTAACCCTAACATTAACCTAACCCCAACCCTAACACTAATACTAAGTAAAACGCTAACCCTAAACCAAATACTAACCCAAACCCTAACCCTAACCCTAATCCTAACCGTAACCCTAACCTTAACCCTAATCCTAAACCTAACCCTAACCCTAAACCAAACCCTAACCCTAACCCTAACCCTAACCCTAATCGTAACATTAACCCTAACCCTAACCGTAACCTTAACTCTAACCCTAACCATAACCCAAACTCTAAACTTAACCCTAACCCTACCCCTAAACCAAACCATAACCCTAACCCTAACCCTAACCCTAACACAAACCCTAACCATAACCCTAACCCTAACTCTAAATCTAACCTTAACCCATACCCAAACCCTAACACTAACACTAAACCTAACCCGATCCCTTACCCTAACCCAA
>JAJHUQ010000041.1:1060000-1067500 GCA_035773235.1 Eospalax fontanierii | reverse complement strand
GCTGACTCTCATCCTAAAGTTAACCCTAACCCTAAGCGTAACACTAACCCTAAACCTAAACCTAACCCAAACCGAAACTCTAACCCTAACCCTAAACCTAACCCTAACCATAACCCTAAACCTAACCCAAACCCAAACCCTAACCCTAACCCTATCCCTAAACCTAACCCTAAACATAACCCTAAACCTAACCCAAACCCAAACCCTAACCCTAACCCTAACCCTAACCCTAACCCTATTCCTAACCATAACCCAAACCCTAAACTTAACCCTAACCCTACCTCTAACCCCAACCCTAACCCTAATCCTAACCCTAACCCTAAAACTAACACAAACCCTAACCATAACCCTAACCCTAACTCTAACTCTAATCTTAACCCATACCCAAACCCTAACATGAACACTAACCCTAACCCTATCCTTTACCCTAACCCAAACCTAAAACTTAACCCTAACCCTAACCCTAACCCTAAACCTAACCCTAACACTAACCCTAAACTAAACCCTAACCGTAACCCTAACCCTAACCCTAACCCAAATGAAACCCTAAGCCTAAACCTAATCCAAACCCTAACCCTAACCCTAACCCTAACCCTAACCCTAACCCTAAACCTAACCCAAACCCAAACCCTAACCCTAACCCTAACCCTAAACCTAACCCTAACCATAACCCTAAGCCTAAACCAAACCCAAACCCAAACCCTAACCCTAACCCTAATGCTAACCCTAACCCTAACCCTAAACCTAACCCTAACACTAACCCTAAACTAAACCCTAACCGTAACTCTAACCCTAAACCTAAACCTAACACAAACCCTAACCCTAAACCTAACAATAACCATAACCCAAAACCAAACCCTAACCCTAAACCAAACCCTAACCCAAACCCAAACCCTAACCTTAACCCTAACCCTAAACCTAACCCAAACCCTAACCATAACCCTAACACTAAACCAAATGAAACCCTAAACTTAAACCTAAACCTAACCCAAACCCAAACCCTAAACCTAACCCTAACCGAAACCCAAACACTAAACCTAAACCTAACACAAACCCTAACCCTAAACCTAACACTAACCCTAACCCAAAACCAAACCCTAACCCTAAACCAAACCCTAACCCTAACCCAAACCCTAACCATAATCCTAAACCTAACCCAAATGCTAACCATAAGCCTAACCCTAACGAAAAACCAAACCCTTACCCTAACCCTAAACCTAAACCTAACCCTAACCCAAACCCAAACCCTAAACCTAAACCTAACACAAACCCTAACCCTAAACCTAATTCTAACGCTAACCCAAAACCAAACCCTAACCCTAAACCAAACCCTAACCCTAACCCAAACCCTAACCATAACCCTAACCCTAACGCAAATGCTAACCATAAGCCTAACCCTAACGAGAAACCAAACCCTAACCCTAACCCTAAACCTGACCCTAACTCAAACCCAAACCCTAACCCTAAACCTAACCCCAACCCTAACCCTAACCCTAATCCTAACCATAACCCTAACCCTAATCCAAACCGTAACCCTAACAGTAACCCTAACCCTAATCCTAACATTAACCCTAAACCTAACACTAAACATAACCCAAATCCTCAACCTAATCCTAATTATAAACCTAATCCTAACACAAATCCTAACCCTAAACCTAACCCTAACCCTAACCCTAACACAAACCCAAACCCTAACCCTAACCCAAACCCTAACCCTAAAACTAATCCTAAAACTAACCCTAACACTAACCCTAACCCTAAACCTAACCCAAACAATAACCCTAAACGTAACCCTTACCCTAACACAAACCCTAACCCTAATCCTAAACCTAATCCTAACCCTAACCCTAACCCTAACCCTAACCCTAATCCTAAACCTAACGCAAACCCTAACCCTAAACGTAACCCTTACCCTTACTCTAACCCTAACCCTAAACCTAAATCTAACAATAAACCTAACCCTAACCCTAACCCAAACCCTTACCCTAACCCTACCGCTAACCCTAATCCTAACATTAACCCTAACCCTATCCCGACCGAAACCCTAACCCTAATCCTAACTATAACCCTAAGCCTAAACCAAATACTAAGCCTAACCCTAAACCTAACCCAAACACTAACCGTAACCCTAACCCTAACCCTAAAACTAATACTAAATCTAACACTAAACCTAACCCTAACCCAAACCGAACCCTAACCCTAACCCTAACCCCTAACACTAACCCTAACCAAAAACATAACAGTAACCCAAACCATTCCCTAACACTAACCGTAACCCTAACCGTAACCCTAAACCTAACCCAAACCCAAACCCTAACACTAACGCTAACCCTAACCCTTACCATAACCCAAAACCAAACCCTAACCCTAACCCTAACCCTAACCCTAAACCTAACCCTAACACTAACCCTAACACAAACCCTAACCCTAACCCTCACCCTAACCCTAAACCTAAACCTAAACCTAACCCAAACCCTAACCATAACCCTAACCCTAAACCAAATGAAACCCTAAACCTAAACCTAAACCTAACCCAAACCCAAACCCTAAACCTAACCCTAAACCTAACCCTAACCCAAAGCCAAACCCTAAACCTAAACCTTACACAAACCCTAACCCTAAACCTAACCCTAACCCTAACCCAAAACCAAACCCTAACCCTAAACCAAACCCTAACTCTAACCCAAACCCTAACCATAACCCTAACCCTAACCCAAATGCTAACCATAAGCCTAACCCTAACGAAAAACCAAACCCTAACCCTAACCCTAAACCTAACCCTAACCCAAACCCAAATCCTAAACCTAAACCTAAACCTAACACAAACCCTAACCCTAAATCTAACCCTAACCCTAACCCTAACCCAAACCCAAACCCTAACCCTAAAGCTAATCCTAACCCAAACCCTAACCCTAAACCTAATCCTAACCCTAACCCTAACACTAACCCTAACCCTCAACCTAACCCAAAGAATAACCCTAAACGTAACCCTTACCCTAACCCAAACCCTAACCGTAATCCTAAACCTAATCCTAATCCTAACCCTAACCCTAACCCTAACCCTATTCCTAAACCTAACCGAAACCCTAACCCTAAACGTAACCCTTACCCTTACTCTAACCCTAACCCTAAACCTAACCTTAACCATAAACCTAACCCCAACCCAAACACTTACCCTAAACCCTAAACCTAACCCTAACCCTAATCCTAACCTTAACCCTAACCCTATCCCTAACCGAAACCATAACCCTAATCCTAACTATAACCCTAACCTTAAAACAAATACTAAGCCTAACCCTAAACCTAACCCAAACCCTAACCCTAACCCTAACCCTAACCCTAACCCAAACCCAACCCTAACCCTAACCCTAACTCCTAACACTAACCATAACCCAAAACATAACAGTAACCCTAAACCATTCCCTAACACTAACCATAACCCTAACACTAACCCTAACCCTAACCCTTACCCAAACCCAAACCCTAACACTAACCCTAACCCTAACCCTTACCATAACCCAAAACCAAACCCTAACCCTAACCCTAACCCTAACCCTAAACCTAACCCTAACACTAACCCTAACCCAAACCCTAACCCTTACCCTAACCCTAAACCTAAACCTAAACCTAATCCAAACCCTAACCATAACCCTAACCCTAAATCAAATGAAACCCTAAACCTAAACCTAAACCTAACCCAACCCAAACCCTAAACCTAGCCCTAAGCCTAACCCAAACCCAAAGCCTAACCCTAACCCTAACCCTAACCCTAATCCTAACATTAACCCTGACCCTAACCCTAACCCTCACCCTAAACCTAAACCTAACCGAAACCCAAACCCTAACCCTAACCCTAAACCTAACCCAAACCCAAAGCCTAACCCTAACCCTAACCCTAAACCTAACCCAAACCCAAAGCCTAAACCAAACCCTAAACCTAACCCTAAAACAAACCCTAACCCTAACCCAAAACCAAAGCCTAACCTTAACCCTAACCCTAACACTAACCCTAAACCTAACCCTAACTCTAAACCTAACATTAACCCAAACCCAAACCCTAACACTAATACTAAGTATAACGCTAACCCTAAACCAAATCCTAACCCAAACCCTAACCCTAACCCTAATCCTAACCCTAACCCTAAACTTAATCCTAATGCTAAACCTAACCCTAACCCTAAATCAAACCCTAACCCTAACCCTAACCCTAATAGTAACATTAACCCTAACCTTAAAAATAACCCAAACCCTAAACTTAACCATAACCCTACCCCTAACCAAAACCCTAACCCTAACCCTAACCCTAACCCTAACTCTAACACAAAGCCTAACCATAACCCTAACCCTAACTCTAACTCTAACCTTAACCCATACCCAAACCCTAACCCTAACCCTAACCCTAACCCTAACCCTAACCCAAATGAAACCCTAACCCTAACCCTAAACCTAATCCAAACCCTAACCCTAACCCTAACCCTAACCCTAACACAAAACCTAACCCTAACCCTGACCCTAACCCTAACCCTAACCCAAATGAAACCCTAACCCTAAACCTAACCCTAAACCTAACCCTAACCCAAACCCTAACCCTAACCCTAACCCTAAACCTAAACCTAACCCTAACCCTAACCCTAACCCAAACCGAAACCCTAAACCTAACCCTAACCGAAACCGAACACTAAGACTAACCCTAAACCAAATCCTAACCCAAACCCTAACCCTAACCCTAATCCTAACCCTAACCCTAAACTTAATCCTAATGCTAAACCTAACCCTAACCCTAAATCAAACCCTAACCCTAACCCTAACCCTAATAGTAACATTAACCCTAACCTTAAAAATAACCCAAACCCTAAACTTAACCATAACCCTACCCCTAACCAAAACCCTAACCCTACCCCTAACCCTAATCCAAACATTAACCCTAACCCTAACCCTAACCCTAACCCTAACCCAAATTAAACCCTAACCCTAAACCTAAACCTAAACCTAACCCAAACCCAAACCAAACCCTAACCCTAACCCTAAATCTAACCAAAACAATAACCCTAACCCTAAACCTAACCCTAAACCTAACCCTAACCCAAACCCAAACCCTAACCTTAACCCTAACCCTAAACCTAACCCAAACCCTAACCCTAACCCTAACCCTAACCCAAATGAAACCCTAACACTAAACCTAAACCTAACCCAAAACCAAACCCTACACCTAACCCTAAACCTAACCCTAACCCTAACCCTAACCCTAACCCTAACCCAAAACCTAACCCTAACGCTAAAACAAACCCTAACACTAATCCTAAACCTACCCCTAACCCTAACACAAACCCAAACTCTAACACTAATACTAATCCTAAACCTAAACCTTAACCTAACCTAAACACAAACCCTAACCCTAACCCTAAACCTATACTTTACCCTAACCCTAACCCTAAACCTAACCCAAACACAAACCCTAACCCTAACCCTAACCCTAACCCTAAACCTATCCCTAACACAAACCCTAACCCTAACGCTAAACCTAACCCAAACCCTAACCCTAACCCTAACCCTAACGCTGACTCTCATCCTAACGTTAACCCTAACCCTAAGTGTAACCATAACCCAAACCCTAACCCTAATCCTAACTGTAAAGCTAACAGTAAACCAAATCCTAAACCTAAACCTAACCCTAACCCTAACCCTAATTCTAACCCTAACCCTGACCCTAACCCATCCTTAACCCTAACCGTAACCCTAACCCTAATCCTAACATTAACCCTAACCCTAAAACTAACCCTAACCCTAAACCTAACCCAAACCCAAACCCTAACCCTAACCCTAAACCTAACCCAACCCCAAAGCCTAACACTAATCCTAACCCTAAACCTAACCCAAACCCAAAGCCTAAACCTAACCCTAAACCTAACTCTAACACAAACCCTAACCCTAACCCAAACCAAAAGCCTAACCGTAACCCTAACCCTAACCCTAACCCTAACCCTAACCCTGACTCTCATCCTAACATTAACCCTAACACTAAGCGAAACCCTAACCCAAACCCTAACCCTAATCCTACCTGTAAAGCTAACCCTAAAACAAATCCTAAACCTAACCCTAAACCTAACCCTAACCCTAATCCTAACCCTAACCCTAACCCTAACCCATCCTTAACCCTAACCCTAACCCTAATACTAATCCTAACATTAACCCTAACGCTAACCTTAACCCTAACCCCAAACCTAACCCAAACACAAACACTAACCCAAACCCTAAACCTAACCCTAAACCTAACCCAAAATCAAACCCTAACCCTAAACCAAACCCTAACCCTAACCCAAACCCTAACCATAACCCTAACCCTAACCCAAATGCTAACCATAAGCCTAACCCTGACGAAAAACCAAACCCTAACCCTAACCCTAAACCTAACCCTAACCCAAACACAAACCCTAAACCTAAACCTAACACAAACCCCAACCCTAAACCTAACTCTAACCCTAACCCTAACCCTAACCCTAACCCTAAACCAAACCCTAACCCTAACCCAAACCCTAACCATAACCCTAACCCTAACCCAAATGCTAACCATAAGCCTAACCCTAACGAAAAACCAAACCCTAACCCTAACCCTAAACCTGACCCTAACTCAAACCCAAACCCTAAACCTAAACCTAACCCAAACCCTAACCCTAACCCTAATCCTAAACATAACCCTAACCCTAATTCAAACCGTAACCCTAACAGTAACCCTAACCCTAATCCTAACATTAACCCTAAACCTAACCCTAAACATAACCCAAATCCTAAACCTAATCCTAATTATAACCCTAATCCTAACACAAATCCTAACCCTAAACCTAACCCTAATCCTAACCCTAACACAAACCCAAACCCTAACCCTAAAGCTAACCCTAACCCAAACCCTAACCCTAAACCTTAACCTAAACCTAACCCTAACACTAACCCTAACCCTAAACCTATCCCTAACAATAACCCTAAACGTAACCCTTACCCTTACCCTAACCCTAACCCTAATCCTAATCCTAATCCTAACCCTATCCCTAACCCTAACCCTAACCCTAACTCAAACCCGAACCCTAATCCTAAACCTAATCCTAACCCTAACCCTAACCCTAACCCTAAGCCTAACCCTAACCCTAACCCTAATCCTAAACCTAACCCAAACCCTAACCCTAAACGTAACCCTTACCCTAACCCAAACCCTAACCCTAATCCTAAACCTAATCCTAACGCTAACCCTAACCCAAACCCTTACCCTAACCCTACCCCTAACCCTAATCCAAACATTAACCCTAACCCTATCCCTAACCGAAACCCTAACCCTAATCCTAACTATAACCCTAAGCCTAAACCAAATACTAAGCCTAACCCTAAACCTAACCCAAAAACTAACCCTAACCCTAACCCTAACCCTAATCCTAAAACTAATACTAAATCTAACACTAAACCTAACCCTAACCCAAACCCAACCCTAACCCTAACCCTAACCCCTAACAC
>JAJHUQ010000041.1:1047500-1050000 GCA_035773235.1 Eospalax fontanierii | reverse complement strand
TAACCCTACCCCTAATCCTAAACCTAACCCAAACCCTAACCCTAAACGTAACCCTTACGCTTTTTCTAACCCTAACCCTAAACCTAACCCTAACCATAAACCTAACCCTAACCCAAACCCTTACCCTAACCCTAACCCTAACCCTAATCCTAACATTAAACCTAACCGTATCCCTAACCAAAACCCTAACCCTAATCCTAACTATAACCCTAAGCCTAAACCAAATGCTAAGCTTAACCCAAAACCTAACCGAAACACTAACCCTAACCCTAACCCTAACCCTAACCCTAACCCTAACCCTAAAACTAATACTAAATCTAACACTAAAACTAACCCTAACCCAAACCCAACCCTAACCCTAACCCTAACCCCTAACACTAACCCTAACCAAAAACATAACAGTAACCCAAACCATTCCCTAACACTAACCGTAACCCTAAACCTAACCCTAACCCTAACCCTAACCCAAACACAAACACTAACACTAATCCTAACCCTCACCCTTACCATAACCCAAAACCAAACCCTAACCCTAACCCTAACCCTAACCCTAAACCTAACCCTAACACTAACCCTAACCCAAACCCTAACCCTAACCCTAAACCTAACCCTAAACCTAAACCTAAACCTAAACCAAACCCTAACCATAACCCTAACCCTAAACCAAATGAAACCCTAAAAATAAACCTAAACCTAACCCAAACCCAAACCCTAAACCTAAACCTAACACAAACCCTAACCCTAAACTTAACCCTAACTCTAACCCAAAACCAAACCCTAAACCTAAACCAAACCCTAACCCTAACCCTAACCCTAACCCTAACCCAAACCCTAAACCTAACCCAAACCCTAACCATAACCCTAACCCTAACCCAAATGCTAACCATAAGACTAACCCTAACGAAAAACCAAACCCTAACCCTAACCCTAAACCTAACCCTAACCCAAACCCAAACCCTAAAACTAAACCTAACACAAACCCTAACCCTAAACCTAACCCTAACCCTAACCCAAACCCTAAACATAACCCTAACCCTAACCCAAATGCTAACCATAAGCCTAACCCTAACGAAAAACCAAACCCTAACCCTAACCCTAAACCTGACCCTAACTCAAACCCAAACCCTAACCCTAAACCTAACCCCAACCCTAATCCTAACCCTAATCCTTACCATAACCCTAACCCTAATCCAAACCGTAACCCTAACAGTAACCCTAACCCTAATCCTAACATTAACCCTAAACCTAACCCTAAACATAACCCAAATCCTAAACCGAATCCTAAATATAACCCTAATCCTAACACAAATCCTAACCGCAAACCTAACCCTAATCCTAACCCGAACCCAAACCCAAACCCTAAACCTAACCCTAAACCTAACCCTAACCCAAACCCAAAGACTAATCCTAACCCTAACCCTAAACCTAACCCAAACCCTAACCCTAACACTAACCCGTACCCAAATGAAACCCTAACCCTAAAGCTAAACCTAACCCAAAACCAAACCCTAAACCTAAACCTAAACCTAACAATAACCCAAACCCAAACCCTAACCCTAACCCTAACCCAAACACAAAACCTAACCCTAACGCTAAAACAAACACTAACACTAATCCTACCCGTACCCCTAACCCTAACCCAAACAAAATCTCTAACACTAACACTAACCCTAACCCTAACCCTAAACCTTAACCTAAACCAAACACAAACCCTAACCCTAACCCTAAACCTAAACTTTACACTAACCCTAACCCTAACCCTAAACCAAACCAAAACCATAACCATAACCCAAAACCTAAACCTAAACCTAACACAAACCCTAACCCTAACCCTAACCCAAACCCTAACCCTAAACCATACCGAAACCATAACCATAACCCAAACCCTAAACCTAAACCTAACACAAACCCTAACCCTAAACCTAACAATAACCATAACCCAAAACCAAACCCTAACCCTAAACCAAACCCTAACCCTAACCCAAAACCTAACCATAACCCTAACCCTAACCAAAACCCTAACCATAACCCTAACCCTAACCCTAAACCTAACCCTAACACTAACCCTAACCCAAACCCTAACCCTAACCCAAACCCTAACCCTAACCTAACCCTAACCCAAATGCTAAACATAAGCCTAACCCTAACTCAAACCAAAACCCTAACCCTAAACCTAACCCAAACCCTAACCCTAACCCTAATCCTAACCATAACCCTAACCCTAATCCAAACCGTAACCCTAACACTAACCCTAACCCAAACCCTAACACTAATACTAAGTATAACGCTAACCCTAAACCAAATACTAACCCAAACCCTAACCCTAACCCTAATCCTAACATTAACCCTAACCTTAACCCTAATCCTAAACCTAACCCTAACCCTAAACCAAACCCTAACCTTAACCCTAACCCTAACCCTAATCGTAACATTAACCCTAACCCTAACCGTAACCTTAACTCTAACCCTAACCATAACCCAAACTCTAAACTTAACCCTA
>JAJHUQ010000041.1:1030000-1042500 GCA_035773235.1 Eospalax fontanierii | reverse complement strand
AACCTAACCCAAACCCTAACCCTAACCCTAATCCTAAACATAACCCTAACCCTAATCCAAACCTTAACCCTAACAGTAACCCTAACCCTAATCCTAACATTAACCCTAAACCTAACCCTAAACATAACCTAAATCCTAAACCTAATCCGAATTATAACCCTAATCCTAACCCAAATCCTAACCCTAAACCTAACCCTCACCCTAACCCTAACACAAACCCAAACCCTAACCCTAACCCTAAAGCTAACCCTAACCCAAACCCTAACCCTAAACCTAATCCTAACCCTAACCCTAACACTAACCCTAACGCGAAACCTAACCCAAACAATAACCCTAAACGTAACACTTACCCTAACCCAAACCCTAACCCTAATCCTAAACCTAATCCTCACCCTAACCCTAACCCTAACCCTAACCCTAAACCTTACCCTAACACTAACCCTAACCCTAAACGTAACCCTTACCCTTACTCTAACCCTAACCCTAACCCTAACCCTATCCCTTACCCTAACCCAAACCCAAAACCAAACCCTAACCCTAACCCTAACCCTAAATCTAACCCTAACCTTAACCTAACCCAAACCCTAACCCTAACCCTAACCCTAACCCAAATGAAACCCTAACCCTAACCCTAAACCTAATCCAAACCCTAACCCTAACCCTAACCCTAATCCTAACACTAAACCTAACCCAAACCCTGACCCTAACCCTAACCCTAACCCAAATGATACCCTAACCCTAAAACTAACCCTAACACTAACCCTAACCCAAACTCTAACCCTAACCCTAACTCAAACCCTAAACATAACACTAACCCTAACCCAAATGCTAACCATAAGCCAAACCCTAACCCTAACCCTAACCCTAACCCTAACCCTAAACCATACCGAAACCATAACCATAACCCAAACCCTAAACGTAAACCTAACACAAACCCTAACCCTAAACCTAACACTAACCCTAACCCAAAACCAAACCCTAACCCTAAACCAAACCCTAACCCTAACCCAAACCCTAACCATAACCCTAACCCTAACCAAAACCCTAACCATAACCCTAACCCTAACCCTAAACCTAACCCTAACACTAACCCTAACCCAAACCCTAACCCTAACCCTAACCCTAACCCAAATGAAACCCTAACCCTAACCCTAAACCTAATCCAAACCCTAACCCTAACCCTAACCCTAACCCTAACACTAAACCTATCCCAAACCCTGACCCTAACCCTAACCCTTACCCAAATGATACCCTAACCCTAAAACTAACCCTAACACTACCCCTAACCCAAACCCTAACCCTAACCCTAACCCAAACCCTAAACATAACCCTAACCCTAACCCAAATGCTAACCATAAGCCTAACCCTAACGAAAAACCAAACCCTAACCCTAACCCTAAACCTGACCCTAACTCAAACCCAAACCCTAACCCTAAACCTAACCCCAACCCTAATCCTAACCCTAATCCTAACCATAACCCTAACCCTAATCCAAACCGTAAGCCTAACAGTAACCCTAACCCTAATCCTAACATTAACCCTAAACCTAACCCTAAACATAACCCAAATCCTAAACCTAATCCTAATTATAACCCTAATCCTAACACAAATCCTAACCGCAAACCTAACCCTAATCCTAACCCTAACCCAAACCCAAACCCTAAACCTAACCCTAAACCTAACCCTAACCCAAACCCAAACACTAATCCTAACCCTAACCCTAAACCTAACCCAAACCCTAACCCTAACACTAACCCGTACCCAAATGAAACCCTAACCCTAAACCTAAACCTAACCCAAAACCAAACCCTAAACCTAAACCTAAACCTAACAATAACCCAAACCCAAACCCTAACCCTAACCCTAACCCAAACACAAAACCTAACCCTAACGCTAAAACAAACCCCAACACTAAACCTACCCCTACCCCTAACCCTAACCCAAACCCAATCTCTAACACTAACACTAACCCTAACCCTAACCCTAAAACTTAACTAACCCAAACACAAACCCTAACCCTAACCCTAAACCTAAACTTTACACTAACCCTAACCCTAACCCTAAACCAAACCAAAACCATAACCATAACCCAAAACCTAAACCTAACCCTAAGCCTAAACCTAACCCTAACCCTAAACCATACCGAAACCATAACCATAACCCAAACCCTAAACCTAAACCTAACACAAACCCTAACCCTAAACCTAACACTAACCCTAACCCAAAACCAAACCCTAACCCTAAACCAAACCCTAACCCTAACCCAAACCCTAACCATAACCCTAACCCTAACCAAAACCCTAACCATAACCCTAACCCTAACCCTAAACCTAACCCTAACACTAACCCTAACCCAAACCCTAACCCTAACCCTAACCCTAACCCTAAACCTAAACCTAAACCTAACCCAAACCCTAACCATAACCATAACCCTAGCCCTAAACCAAATGAAAACCTAAACCTAAACCTAAACCTAACCCAAACCCAAACCCTAAACCTAGCCCTAAACCTAACCCTAACCGACACCCAAACCCTAAACCTAAACCTAACAGAAACCCTAACCCTAACCCTAACCCTAACCCTAACCCAAAAACCAAACCCTAACCCTAAACCAAACCCTAACCCTAACCCAAACCCTAACCAAAACATAACCCTAACCCAAATGCTAAACATAAGCCTAACCCTAACTCAAACACAAACCCTAACCCTAAACCTAACCCAAACCCTAACCCTAACCCTAATCCTAACCATAACCCTAACCCTAATCCAAACCGTAACCCTAACACTAACCCTAACCCAAACCCTAACACTAATACTAAGTATAACGCTAACCCTAAACCAAATACTAACCCAAACCCTAACCCTAACCCTAATCCTAACATTAACCCTAACCTTAACCCTAATCCTAAACCTAACCCTAACCCTAAACCAAACCCTAACCTTAACCCTAACCCTAACCCTAATCGTAACATTAACCCTAACCCTAACCGTAAACTTAACTCTAACCCTAACCATAACCCAAACTCTAAACTTAACCCTAACCCTACCCCTAACCCAAACCATAACCCTAACCCTAACCCTAACCCTAACACAAACCCTAAACATAACCCTAACCCTAACTCTAAATCAAACCTTAACCCATACCCAAACCCTAACACTAACACTAACCCTAACCCGATCCCTTACCCTAACCCAAAACCAAAACCTAACCCTAACCCTAACCCTAACCCTAACCCTAAACCTAACCCTAACGCTAACCCTAACCCAAATCCTAACCCTAACCCTAACCCTAAACCTAAACCTAAACCTAACCCTAATCCTAAACCTAACCCAAACCCAAACCTTAAACCTAACCCTAAACCTAACCCTAACCCAAACCCAAACACTAATGCTAACCCTAACCCTAAACCTAACCCAAACCCTAACCCTAACCCTAACCCGTACCCAAATGAAACCCTAACCCTAAACCTAAACCTAACCCAAAACCAAACCCTAAACCTAACCCTAAACCTAACAATAACCCAAACCCAAACCCTAACCCTAACCCTAACCCTAAACCTAACCCAAACCCTAACCCTAACCCTAACCAAATGAAACCCTAACCCTAAACCTAAACCTAACCCAAACCCAAAACCTACCCCTAACCCTAACCCTAACCCTAACACAAAACCTAACCCTAACACTAAAACAAACCCTAACACTAATCCTACCCCTACCCCTAACCCTAACCCAAACCCAATCTCTAACACTAACACTAACCCTAACCCTAACCCTAAACCTTAACCTAACCAAAACACAAACCCTAACCCTAACCCTAAACCTAAACTTTACACTAACCCTAACCCTAACCCTAACCCAAACCCTAACCCTAAACCAAACCGAAACCATAACCATAACCCAAACCCTAAACCTAAACCTAACACAAACCCTAACCCTAAACCTAAACCTAACCCTAACCCAAAACCAAACCCTAACCCTAAACCAAACCCTAACCCTAACCCAAACCCTAACCATAACCCTAACCTTAACCCAAACCCTAACCATAACCCTAACCATAAGCCTAAACCTAACCCTAACACTAACCCTAACCCAAACCCTAACCCTAACCCTAACCCTAACCCTAAACCTAAATCTAAACCTAACCCAAACCCTAACCATAACCCTAACCCTAAACCAAATGAAACCCTAAACCTAAACCTAACCCAAACCCAAACCCTAAACCTAGCCCTAAACCTAACCCTAACCGAAACCCAAACCCTAAACCTAAACCTAACAGAAACCCTAACCCTAAACCTAACCATAACCCTAACCCAAAACCAAACCCTAACCCTAAACAAAACCCTAACCCTAACCCAAACCCTAACCATAACCCTAACCCTAACCCAAATGCTAACCATAAGCCGAACCCTAACGAAAAACCAAACCCTAACCCTAACCCTAAACCTAACCCTAACCCAAAACCAAACCCTAAACCTAAACCTAACACAAACCCTAACCCTAAACCTAACCCTAACCCTAACCCAAAACCAAACCCTAACCCTAAACCAAACCCTAACCCTAACCCAAATCCTAACCATAACCCTAACCCTAACCCAAATGCTAAACATAAGCCTAACCCTAACTCAAACCCAAACCCTAACCCTAAACCTAACCCAAACCCTAACCCTAACCCTAATCCTAACCATAACCCTAACCCTAATCCAAACCTTAACCCTAACAGTAACCCTAACCCTAATCCTAACATTAACCCTAAACCTAACCCTAAACATAACCTAAATCCTAAACCTAATCCGAATTATAACCCTAATCCTAACACAAATCCTAACCCTAAACCTAACCCTCACCCTAACCCTAACACAAACCCAAACCCTAACCCTAACCCTAAAGCTAACCCTAACCCAAACCCTAACCCTAAACCTAATCCTAACCCTAACCCTAACACTAACCCTAACGCGAAACCTAACCCAAACAATAACCCTAAACGTAACCCTTACCCTAACCCAAACCCTAACCCTAATCCTAAACCTAATCCTAACCCTAACCCTAACCCTAACCCTAACCCTAAACCTAACCCTAATACTAACCCTAACCCTAAACGTAACCCTTACCCTTACTCTAACCCTAACCCTAACCCTAACCCTATCCCTTACCCTAACCCAAACCCAAAACCAAACCCTAACCCTAACCCTAACCCTAAATCTAACCCGAACCTTAACCTAACCCAAACCCTAACCCTAACCCTAACCCTAACCCAAATGAAACCCTAACCCTAACCCTAAACCTAATCCAAACCCTAACCCTAACCCTAACCCTAACCCTAACCCTAACACTAAACCTAACCCAAACCCTGACCCTAACCCTAACCCTAACCCAAATGATACCCTAACCCTAAAACTAACCCTAACACTAACACTAACCCAAACCCTAACCCTAACCCTAACCCTAAACCTAAACCTAACCCTAACCCTAACCCTAACCCAAACCGAAACCCTAAACCTAACCCTAACCGAAACCGAACACTAACCCTATCCCTAACCCTAAACCTAACCCAAACCCTAACCCTAACCCTTACCCAAATGAAAGCCTAACCCTAAACCTAAACCTAATCCAAAACCAAACCCTAACCCTAACCCTAAACCTATCGCAAACCCTAACCCTAACCCTAACCCTAACCCTAAACCTAACCCAAACCCTAACCCTAACCCTAACCCTAACCCAAATTAAACCCTAACCCTAAACCTAAACCTAACCCAAACCCAAACCCTAACCCTAACCCTAACCCTAAATCTAACCAAAGCAATAACACTAACCCTAACCCTAACCCAAATGCAACCCTAACCCTAACCCTAAACCTAACCCTAAACCTAACCCTAACCCAAACCCAAACCCTAACCTTAACCCTAACCCTAAACCTAACCCAAACCCTAACCCTAACCCTAACCCTAACCCAAATGAAACCGTAACACTAAACCTAAACCTAACCCAAACCCAAACCCTACACCTAACCCTAACCCTAACCCTAACCCTAACCCAAAACCTAACCCTAACGCTAAAACAAACCCTACCACTAATCTAAAACCTACCCCTAACCCTAACACAAACCCAAACTCTAACACTAATACTAACCCTAAACCTAAACCTTAACCTAACCTAAACACAAACCCTAACCCTAACCCTAAACCTAAACTTTACCCTAACCCTAACCCTAAACCTAACCCAAACCCAAACCCTAACCCTAACCCTAACCCTAACCCTAACCCTAAAACTATCCCTAAAACAAACCCTAACCCTAACGCTAAACCTAACCCACACCCTAACCCTAACCCTAACCCTAACGCTGACTCTCATCCTAACGTTAACCCTAACCCTAAGCGTTACCATAACCCAAAACCTAACCCTAATCCTAACTGTAAAGCTAACCCTAAACCAAATCCTAAACCTAACCCTAACACTAACCCTAAACCTAACCCTAACCCTAAACCTAACCCAAACCCAAACCCTAACCCTAACCCTAAACCTAACCCAACCCCAAAGCCTAACCCTAACCCTAACCCTAAACCTAACCCAAACCCAAAGCCTAAACCTAACCCTAAACCTAACTCTAACACAAACCCTAACCCTAACCCTAACCAAAAGCCTAACCTTAACCCTAACCCTAACCCTAACCCTAACCCTAAACCTAACCCTGACTCTCATCCTAACATTAACCCTAACACTAAGCGTAACCCTAACCCAAACCCTAACCCTAATCCTACCTGTAAAGCTAACCCTGAAACAAATCCTAAACCTAACCCTAAACCTAACCCTAACCCTAATCCTAATCCTAACCCTAACCCATCCTTAACCCTAACCCTAACCCTAACCCTAATTCTAACCCTAACATTAACCTAACCCCAACCCTAACACTAATACTAAGTAAAACGCTAACCCTAAACCAAATACTAACCCAAACCCTAACCCTAACCCTAATCCTAACCGTAACCCTAACCTTAACCCTAATCCTAAACCTAACCCTAACCCTAAACCAAACCCTAACCCTAACCCTAACCCTAACCCTAATCGTAACATTAACCCTAACCCTAACCGTAACCTTAACTCTAACCCTAACCATAACCCAAACTCTAAACTTAACCCTAACCCTACCCCTAAACCAAACCATAACCCTAACCCTAACCCTAACCCTAACACAAACCCTAACCATAACCCTAACCCTAACTCTAAATCTAACCTTAACCCATACCCAAACCCTAACACTAACACTAAACCTAACCCGATCCCTTACCCTAACCCAAACCCAAAACCTAACCCTAAGCCTAACCCTAACCCTAAACCTAACCCAAACCCTAACCCTAACCCTAACCAAATGAAACCCTAACCCTAAACCTAAACCTAACCCAAACCCAAACCCTACCTCTAACCCTAACTTAACCCTAACCCTAACCCTAACACAAAACCTAACCCTAACGGTAAAACAAACCCTAACACTAATGCTACCCCTACCCCTAACCCTAACCCAAACCCAATCTCTAACACTAACACTAACCCTAACCCTAAACCTAAACCTTAACCTAACCCAAACACAAACCCTAACCCTAACCATAAACCTAAACTTTACACTAACCCTAACCCTAAACCAAACCGAAACCCTAACCATAACCCAAAACCTAAACCTAAACCTAACACAAATCCTAACCCTAACCCTAAGCCAAACCCTAACCCTAAACCAAACCGAAACCATAATCATAACCCAAACCCTAAACCTTTACCTAACACAAACCCTCACACTAAACCTAACCCTAACCCTAACCCTAACTGAAAACCAAACCCTAACCCTAAACCAAACCCTAACCCTAACCCAAACCCTAACCATAACCCTAACCCTAACCCAAATACTAAACATAAGCCTAACACTAACGAAAAATCAAACCCTAACCCTAACCTTAAACCTGACCCTAACCCAAACCCAAACCCTAACCCTAAACCTAACCCAAACACTAACCCTAACCCTAATCCTAACCATAACCCTAACCCTAATCCAAACCGTAACCCAAACCGTAACCCTAACCCTAATCCTAACATTAACCCTAAACCTAACCCTAAACATAAGCCAAATCCTAAACCTAATCCTAATTATAACCCTAATCCTAACACAAATCCTAACCCTAAACCTAACCCTAACCCTAATCCTAACCCAAACACAAACCCTAACCCTAACCCTAAAGCTAACCCTAACCCAAACCCTAACCCTAAACCTAATCCTAACCCTAACCCTAACACTAACCCTAACCCTAAACCTAACCCAAACCCTAACCCTAAACGTAACCCTTACCCTAACCCAAAACCTAACCCTAATCCTAACTCTAATCCTAACCCTAACCCTAACCCTAACCCTAATCCTAAACCTAACCCAAACCCTAACCCTAAACGTAACCCTTACCCTTACTCAAACCCTAACACTAATCCTAAACCTAACTCTAACCCTAACCCTAACCCTAACCCTAACCATAACCCTAACCCTAACCCAAACCCTTACCCTAACCCTAACCCTAAACCTAACCCAAATCCTAAACCTAACCCTAATCCTAATCCAAATGAAACCCTAACACTAAAACTAAACCTAACCCAAACCCAAACCCTAACCCTATGCCTAACCCTAAACCTAACCCAAACCCAAACCCTAACCCTAACCCTAACCCTAACCCAAACCCAAACCCTACCCCTAACCCTAACCCTAAACCTAAGCCTAACCTAACCCAAAACCTAACCCTAACGCTAAAACAAACCCTAACACTAATCCTAAACCTACCCCTAACCCTAACACAAACCCAAACTCTAAGACTAACACTAACCCTAACCCTAAACCTTAACCTAAACCAAACACAAAACCTAACCCTAACCCTAAACCTAAACTTTACGCTAACCCTAAACCTAACCCTAAACCAAACAAAAAACCATAACCCTAACCCTAACCCTAACACTAACCCTAAACCTATTCCTAAACCAAACCCTAACCCCAACGCTAAATCTAACCCAAACCCTAACCCTAACCGTAATCCTAACCCTGACTCTCATCCTAATATTAACCCTAAACCTAATCGTAACCCTAACCCAAACCCTAACCCTAATCCTACCTGTAAAGCTAACCCTAAACCACATCCTAAACCTAACCCTAAACCTAAACCTAACCATACACCTAAACCTAAACCAAACCCAAACCCTAACCCTAACCCTAACCCTAACGCTGACTCTCATCCTAAAGTTAACCCCAACCCTAAGCGTAACCCTAACCCTAAACCTAAACCTAACCCAAACCCAAACTCTAACCTAACCCTAACCCTAACCCTAACCCTAACCCTAAACCTATCGCAAACCCTAACCCTAACCCTAACCCTAACCCTAAACCTAACCTAAACCCTAACCCTAACCCTAACCCTAACCCAAATTAAACCCTAACCCTAAACCTAAACCTAACGCAAACCCAAACCCTAACCCTAACCCTAACCCTAAATCTAACCAAAGCAATAACACTAACCCTAACCCTAACCCAAATGCAACCCTAACCCTAACCCTAAACCTAACCCTAAACCTAACCCTAACCCTAACACTAACCCTAACCTTAACCCTAACCCTAAACCTAACCCAAACCCTAACCCTAACCCTAACCCTAACCCAAATGAAACCGTAACACTAAACCTAAACCTAACCCAAACCCAAACCCTACACCTAACCCTAACCCTAACCCTAACCCTAACCCAAAACCTAACCCTAACGCTAAAACAAACCCTAACACTAATCTAAAACCTACCCCTAACCCTAACACAAACCCAAACTCTAACACTAATACTAACCCTAAACCTAAACCTTAACCTAACCTAAACACAAACCCTAACCCTAACCCTAAACCTAATCTTTACCCTAACCCTAACCCTAAACCTAACCCAAACCCAAACCCTAACCCTAACCCTAACCCTAACCCTAACCCTAAAACTATCCCTAAAACAAACCCTAACCCTAACGCTAAACCTAACCCACACCCTAACCCTAACCCTAACCCTACCGCTGCCTCTCCTCCTAACGTTAACGCTAACCCTAAGCGTTACCATAACCCAAACCCTAACCCTAATCCTAACTGTAAAGCTAACCCTAAACCAAATCCTAAACCTAACCCTAACACTAACCCTAAACCTAACCCTAACCCTAAACCTAACCCAAACCCAAACCCTAACCCTAACCCTAAACCTAACCCAACCCCAAAGCCTAACCCTAACCCTAACCCTAAACCTAACCCAAACCCAAAGCCTAAACCTAACCCTAAACCTAACTCTAACACAAACCCTAACCCTAACCCTAACCAAAAGACTAACCTTAACCCTAACCCTAACCCTAACCCTAACCCTAAACCTAACCCTGACTCTCATCCTAACATTAACCCTAACACTAAGCGTAACCCTAACCCAAACCCTAACCCTAATCCTACCTGTAAAGCTAACCCTGAAACAAATCCTAAACCTAACCCTAAACCTAACCCTAACCCTAATCCTAATCCTAACCCTAACCCATCCTTAACCCTAACCCTAACCCTAACCCTAATCCTAACCCTAACATTAACCTAACCCCAACCCTAACACTAATACTAAGTAAAACGCTAACCCTAAACCAAATACTAACCCAAACCCTAACCCTAACCCTAATCCTAACCGTAACCGTAACCTTAACCCTAATCCTAAACCTAACCCTAACCCTAAACCAAAACCTAACCCTAACCCTAACCCTAACCCTAATCGTAACATTAACCCTAACCCTAACCGTAACCTTAACTCTTACCCTAACCATAACCCAAACTCTAAACTTAACCCTAACCCTACCCCTAAACCAATCCATAACCCTAACCCTAACCCTAACCCTAACACAAACCCTATCCATAACCCTAACCCTAACTCTAAATCTAACCTTAACCCATACCCAAACCCTAACACTAACACTAAACCTAACCCGATCCCTTACCCTAACCCAAACCCAAAACCTAACCCTAAGCCTAACCCTAACCCTAAACCTAACCCAAACCCTAACCCTAACCCTAACCAAATGAAACCCTAACCCTAAACCTAAACCTAACCCAAACCCAAACCCTACCTCTAACCCTAACTTAACCCTAACCCTAACCCTAACACAAAACCTAACCCTAACGGTAAAACAAACCCTAACACTAATGCTACCCCTACCCCTAACCCTAACCCAAACCCAATCTCTAACACTAACACTAACCCTAACCCTAAACCTAAACCTTAACCTAACCCAAACACAAACCCTAACCCTAACCATAAACCTAAACTTTACACTAACCCTAACCCTAAACCAAACCGAAACCCTAACCATAACCCAAAACCTAAACCTAAACCTAACACAAATCCTAACCCTAACCCTAACCCAAACCCTAACCCTAAACCAAACCGAAACCATAATCATAACCCAAACCCTAAACCTAAACCTAACACAAACCCTAACACTAAACCTAACCCTAACCCTAACCCTAACTGAAAACCAAACCCTAACCCTAAACCAAACCCTAACCCTAACCCAAACCCTAACCATAACCCTAACCCTAACCCAAATACTAAACATAAGCCTAACACTAACGAAAAATCAAACCCTAACCCTAACCTTAAACCTGACCCTAACCCAAACCCAAACCCTAACCCTAAACCTAACCCAAACACTAACCCTAACCCTAATCCTATCCATAACCCTAACCCTAATCCAAACCGTAACCCAAACCGTAACCCTAACCCTAATCCTAACATTAACCCTAAACCTAACCCTAAACATAAGCCAAATCCTAAACCTAATCCTAATTATAACCCTAATCCTAACACAAATCCTAACCCTAAACCTAACCCTAACCCTAACCCTAACCCAAACACAAACCCTAACCCTAACCCTAAAGCTAACCCTAACCCAAACCCTAACCCTAAACCTAATCCTAACCCTAACCCTAACACTAACCCTAACCCTAAACCTAACCCAAACCCTAACCCTAAACGTAACCCTTACCCTAACCCAAAACCTAACCCTAATCCTAACTCTAATCCTAACCCTAACCCTAACCCTAACCCTAATCCTAAACCTAAACCAAACCCTAACCCTAAACGTAACCCTTACCCTTACTCAAACCCTAACACTAATCCTAAACCTAACTCTAACCCTAACCCTAACCCTAACCCTAACCATAACCCTAACCCTAACCCAAACCCTTACCCTAACCCTAACCCTAAACCTAACCCAAATCCTAAACCTAACCCTAATCCTAATCCAAATGAAACCCTAACACTAAAACTAAACCTAACCCAAACCCAAACCCTAACCCTACCCCTAACCCTAAACCTAACCCAAACCCAAACCCTAACCCTAACCCTAACCCTAACCCAAACCCAAACCCTACCCCTAACCCTAACCCTAAACCTAAGCCTAACCTAACCCAAAACCTAACCCTAACGCTAAAA
>JAJHUQ010000041.1:1025000-1027500 GCA_035773235.1 Eospalax fontanierii | reverse complement strand
AACTCTAACACAAACCCTAACCCTAACCCAAACCAAAAGCCTAACCTTAACCCTAACCCTAACCCTAACCCTAACCCTAAACCTAACCCTGACTCTCATCCTAACATTAACCCTAACACTAAGCGTAACCCTAACCCAAACCCTAACCCTAATCCTACCTGTAAAGCTAACCCTGAAACAAATCCTAAACCTAACCCTAAACCTAACCCTAACCCTAATCCTAATCCTAACCCTAACCCATCCTTAACCCTAACCCTAACCCTAACCCTAATCCTAACCCTAACATTAACCTAACCCCAACCCTAACACTAATACTAAGTAAAACGCTAACCCTAAACCAAATACTAACCCAAACCCTAACCCTAACCCTAATCCTAACCGTAACCGTAACCTTAACCCTAATCCTAAACCTAACCCTAACCCTAAACCAAAACCTAACCCTAACCCTAACCCTAACCCTAATCGTAACATTAACCCTAACCCTAACCGTAACCTTAACTCTAACCCTAACCATAACCCAAACTCTAAACTTAACCCTAACCCTACCCCTAAACCAAACCATAACCCTAACCCTAACCCTAACCCTAACACAAACCCTAACCATAACCCTAACCCTAACTCTAAATCTAACCTTAACCCATACCCAAACCCTAACACTAACACTAAACCTAACCCGATCCCTTACCCTAACCCAAACCCAAAACCTAACCCTAAGCCTAACCCTAACCCTAAACCTAACCCAAACCCTAACCCTAACCCTAACCAAGTGAAACCCTAACCCTAAACCTAAACCTAACCCAAACCCAAACCCTACCTCTAACCCTAACTTAACCCTAACCCTAACCCTAACACAAAACCTAACCCTAACGGTAAAACAAACCCTAACACTAATGCTACCCCTACCCCTAACCCTAACCCAAACCCAATCTCTAACACTAACACTAACCCTAACCCTAAACCTAAACCTTAACCTAACCCAAACACAAACCCTAACCCTAACCATAAACCTAAACTTTACACTAACCCTAACCCTAAACCAAACCGAAACCCTAACCATAACCCAAAACCTAAACCTAAACCTAACACAAATCCTAACCCTAACCCTAACCCAAACCCTAACCCTAAACCAAACCGAAACCATAATCATAACCCAAACCCTAAACCTAAACCTAACACAAACCCTAACACTAAACCTAACCCTAACCCTAACCCTAACTGAAAACCAAACCCTAACCCTAAACCAAACCCTAACCCTAACCCAAACCCTAACCATAACCCTAACCCTAACCCAAATACTAAACATAAGCCTAACACTAACGAAAAATCAAACCCTAACCCTAACCTTAAACCTGACCCTAACCCAAACCCAAACCCTAACCCTAAACCTAACCCAAACACTAACCCTAACCCTAATCCTATCCATAACCCTAACCCTAATCCAAACCGTAACCCAAACCGTAACCCTAACCCTAATCCTAACATTAACCCTAAACCTAACCCTAAACATAAGCCAAATCCTAAACCTAATCCTAATTATAACCCTAATCCTAACACAAATCCTAACCCTAAACCTAACCCTAACCCTAACCCTAACCCAAACACAAACCCTAACCCTAACCCTAAAGCTAACCCTAACCCAAACTCTAACCCTAAACCTAATCCTAACCCTAACCCTAACACTAACCCTAACCCTAAACCTAACCCAAACCCTAACCCTAAACGTAACCCTTACCCTAACCCAAAACCTAACCCTAATCCTAACTCTAATCCTAACCCTAACCCTAACCCTAACCCTAATCCTAAACCTAACCCAAACCCTAACCCTAAACGTAACCCTTACCCTTACTCAAACCCTAACACTAATCCTAAACCTAACTCTAACCCTAACCCTAACCCTAACCCTAACCATAACCCTAACCCTAACCCAAACCCTTACCCTAACCCTAACCCTAAACCTAACCCAAATCCTAAACCTAACCCTAATCCTAATCCAAATGAAACCCTAACACTAAAACTAAACCTAACCCAAACCCAAACCCTAACCCTACCCCTAACCCTAAACCTAACCCAAACCCAAACCCTAACCCTAACCCTAACCCTAACCCAAACCCAAACCCTACCCCTAACCCTAACCCTAAACCTAAGCCTAACCTAACCCAAAACCTAACCCTAACGCTAAAACAAACCCTAACACTAATCCTAAACCTACCCCTAACCCTAACACAAACCCAAACTCTAAGACTAACACTAACGCTAACCCTAAACCTTAACCTAAACCAAACACAAAACCTAACCCTAACCCTAAACCTAAACTTTACGCTAACCCTAAACCTAACCCTAAACCAAACAAAAAACCATAACCCTAACCCTAACCCTAACACTAACCCTAAACCTATTCCTAAACCAAACCCTAACCCCAACGCTAAATCTAACCCAAACCCTAACCCTAACCGTAATCCTAACCCTGACTCTCATCCTAATATTAACCCTAAACCTAATC
>JAJHUQ010000041.1:995000-1015000 GCA_035773235.1 Eospalax fontanierii | reverse complement strand
ACCCTAACCCAAACACAAACCCTAACCCTAACCCTAAAGCTAACCCTAACCCAAACCCTAACCCTAAACCTAATCCTAACCCTAACCCTAACACTAACCCTAACCCTAAACCTAACCCAAACCCTAACCCTAAACGTAACCCTTACCCTAACCCAAAACCTAACCCTAATCCTAACTCTAATCCTAACCCTAACCCTAACCCTAACCCTAATCCTAAACCTAATCCAAACCCTAACCCTAAACGTAACCCTTACCCTTACTCAAACCCTAACACTAATCCTAAACCTAACTCTAACCCTAACCCTAACCCTAACCCTAACCATAACCCTAACCCTAACCCAAACCCTTACCCTAACCCTAACCCTAAACCTAACCCAAATCCTAAACCTAACCCTAATCCTAATCCAAATGAAACCCTAACACTAAAACTAAACCTAACCCAAACCCAAACCCTAACCCTACCCCTAACCCTAAACCTAACCCAAACCCAAACCCTAACCCTAACCCTAACCCTAACCCAAACCCAAACCCTACCCCTAACCCTAACCCTAAACCTAAGCCTAACCTAACCCAAAACCTAACCCTAACGCTAAAACAAACCCTAACACTAATCCTAAACCTACCCCTAACCCTAACACAAACCCAAACTCTAAGACTAACACTAACCCTAACCCTAAACCTTAACCTAAACCAAACACAAAACCTAACCCTAACCCTAAACCTAAACTTTACGCTAACCCTAAACCTAACCCTAAACCAAACAAAAAACCATAACCCTAACCCTAACCCTAACACTAACCCTAAACCTATTCCTAAACCAAACCCTAACCCCAACGCTAAATCTAACCCAAACCCTAACCCTAACCGTAATCCTAACCCTGACTCTCATCCTAATATTAACCCTAAACCTAATCGTAACCCTAACCCAAACCCTAACCCTAATCCTACCTGTAAAGCTAACCCTAAACCACATCCTAAACCTAACCCTAAACCTAAACCTAACCATACACCTAAACCTAACCCAAACCCAAACCCTAACCCTAACCCTAACCCTAACGCTGACTCTCATCCTAAAGTTAACCCTAACCCTAAGCGTAACACTTTCCCTAAACCTAAACCTAACCCAAACCGAAACTCTAACCCTCACCCTACACCTAACTCTAACCATAACCCTAAACCTAACCCAAACCCAAACCCTAACCCTAACCCTATCCCTAAAACTAACCCTAAACATAACCCTAAACCTAACCCAAACCCAAACCCTAACCCTAACCCTAACCCTAACCCTAACCCTATTCCTAACCATAACCCAAACCCTAAACTTAACCCTAACCCTACCTCTAACCCCAACCCTAACCCTAATCCTAACCCTAACCCTAAAACTAACACAAACCCTAACCATAACCCTAACCCTAACTCTAACTCTAATCTTAACCCATACCCAAACCCTAACATGAACACTAACCCTAACCCTATCCTTTACCCTAACCCAAACCTAAAACTTAACCCTAACCCTAACCCTAACCCTAAACCTAACCCTAACACTAACCCTAAACTAAACCCTAACCGTAACCCTAACCCTAACCCTAACCCAAATGAAACCCTAAGCCTAAACCTAATCCAAACCCTAACCCTAACCCTAACCCTAACCCTAACCCTAACCCTAAACCTAACCCAAACCCAAACCCTAACCCTAACCCTAACCCTAAACCTAACCCTAACCATAACCCTAAGCCTAAACCAAACCCAAACCCAAACCCTAACCCTAACCCTAATGCTAACCCTAACCCTAACCCTAAACCTAACCCTAACACTAACCCTAAACTAAACCCTAACCGTAACTCTAACCCTAAACCTAAACCTAACACAAACCCTAACCCTAAACCTAACAATAACCATAACCCAAAACCAAACCCTAACCCTAAACCAAACCCTAACCCTAACCCAAAACCTAACCATAACCCTAACCCTAACCAAAACCCTAACCATAACCCTAACCCTAACCCTAAACCTAACCCTAACACTAACCCTAACCCAAACCCTAACCCTAACCCAAACCCTAACCCTAACCTAACCCTAACCCAAATGCTAAACATAAGCCTAACCCTAACTCAAACCCAAACCCTAACCCTAAACCTAACCCAAACCCTAACCCTAACCCTAATCCTAACCATAACCCTAACCCTAATCCAAACCGTAACCCTAACACTAACCCTAACCCAAACCCTAACACTAATACTAAGTATAACGCTAACCCTAAACCAAATACTAACCCAAACCCTAACCCTAACCCTAATCCTAACATTAACCCTAACCTTAACCCTAATCCTAAACCTAACCCTAACCCTAAACCAAACCCTAACCTTAACCCTAACCCTAACCCTAATCGTAACATTAACCCTAACCCTAACCGTAACCTTAACTCTAACCCTAACCATAACCCAAACTCTAAACTTAACCCTAACCCTACCCCTAACCCAAACCATAACCCTAACCCTAACCCTAACCCTAACACAAACCCTAAACATAACCCTAACCCTAACTCTAAATCAAACCTTAACCCATACCCAAACCCTAACACTAACACTAACCCTTACCCGATCCCTTACCCTAACCCAAAACCAAAACCTAAACCTAACCCTAACCCTAACCCTAACCCTAAACCTAACCCTAACGCTAACCCTAACCCAAACCCTAACCCTAACCCTAACCCTAAACCTAAACCTAACCCTAATCCTAAACCTAACCCAAACCCAAACCCTAAACCTAACCCTAAACCTAACCCTAACCCAAACCCAAACACTAATGCTAACCCTAACCCTAAACCTAACCCAAACCCTAACCCTAACCCTAACCCGTACCCAAATGAAACCCTAACCCTAAACCTAAACCTAACCCAAAACCAAACCCTAAACCTAACCCTAAACCTAACAATAACCCAAACCCAAACCCTAACCCTAACCCTAACCCTAAACCTAACCCAAACCCTAACCCTAACCCTAACCAAATGAAACCCTAACCCTAAACCTAAACCTAACCCAAACCCAAACCCTACCCCTAACCCTAACCCTAACCCTAACACAAAACCTAACCCTAACACTAAAACAAACCCTAACACTAATCCTACCCCTACCCCTAACCCTAACCCAAACCCAATCTCTAACACTAACACTAACCTTAACCCTAACCCTAAACCTTAACCTAACCCAAACACAAACCCTAACCCTAACCCTAAACCTAAACTTTACACTAACCCTAACCCTAATCCTAACCCAAACCCTAACCCTAAACCAAACCGAAACCATAACCATAACCCAAACCCTAAACCTAAACCTAACACAAACCCTAAACCTAGCCCTAAACCTAACCCTAACCGAAACCCAAACCCTAAACCTAAACCTAACACAAACCCTCACCCTAAACCTAACCCTAACCCTAACCCAAAACCAAACCCTAACCCTAAACCAAACCCTAACCCTAACCCAAACCCTAACCATAACCCTAACCCTAAACCAAATGCTAAACATAAGCCTAACCCTAACTCAAACCCAAACCCTAACCCTAAACCTAACCCAAACCCTAACCCTAACCCTAATCCTAAACATAACCCTAACCCTAATCCAAACCTTAACCCTAACAGTAACCCTAACCCTAATCCTAACATTAACCCTAAACCTAACCCTAAACATAACCTAAATCCTAAACCTAATCCGAATTATAACCCTAATCCTAACACAAATCCTAACCCTAAACCTAACCCTCACCCTAACCCTAACACAAACCCAAACCCTAACCCTAACCCTAAAGCTAACCCTAACCCAAACCCTAACCCTAAACCTAATCCTAACCCTAACCCTAACACTAACCCTAACGCGAAACCTAACCCAAACAATAACCCTAAACGTAACCCTTACCCTAACCCAAACCCTAACCCTAATCCTAAACCTAATCCTAACCCTAACCCTAACCCTAACCCTAACCCTAAACCTAACCCTAACACTAACCCTAACCCTAAACGTAACCCTTACCCTTACTCTAACCCTAACCCTAACCCTAACCCTATCCCTTACCCTAACCCAAACCCAAAACCAACCCCTAACCCTAAGCCTAACCCTAAATCTAACCCTAACCTTAACCTAACCCAAACCCTAACCCTAACCCTAACCCTAACCCAAATGAAACCCTAACCCTAACCCTAAACCTAATCCAAACCCTAACCCTAACCCTAAACCTAACTCTAACACTAAACCTAACCCAAACCCTGACCCTAACCCTAACCCTAACCCAAATGATACCCTAACCCTAAAACTAACCCTAACACTAACCCTAACCCAAACCCTAACCCTAACCCTAACCGAAACCCTAAACATAACCCTAACCCTAACCCAAATGCTAACCATAAGCCTAACCCTAACGAAAAACCAAACCCTAACCCTAACCCTAAACCTGACCCTAACTCAAACCCAAACCCTAACCCTAAACCTAACCCCAACCCTAATCCTAACACAAATCCTAACCCTAAACCTAACCCTAATCCAAACCGTAACCCTAACAGTAACCCTAACCCTAATCCTAACATTAACCCTAAACCTAACCCTAAACATAACCCAAATCCTAAACCTAATCCTAATTATAACCCTAATCCTAACACAAATCCTAACCGCAAACCTAACCCTAATCCTAACCCTAACCCAAACCCAAACCCTAAACCTAACCCTAAACCTAACCCTAACCCAAACCCAAACACTAATCCTAACCCTAACCCTAAACCTAACCCAAACCCTAACCCTAACACTAACCCGTACCCAAATGAAACCCTAACCCTAAACCTAAACCTAACCCAAAACCAAACCCTAAACCTAAACCTAAACCTAACAATAACCCAAACCCAAACCCTAACCCTAACCCTAACCCAAACACAAAACCTAACCCTAACGCTAAAACAAACCCTAACACTAATCCTACCCCTACCCCTAACCCTAACCCAAACCCAATCTCTAACACTAACACTAACCTTAACCCTAACCCTAAAACTTAACCTAACCCAAACACAAACCCTAACCCTAACCCTAAACCTAAACTTTACACTAACCCTAACCCTAACCCTAAACCAAACCAAAACCATAACCATAACCCAAAACCTAAACCTAACCCTAACCCTAACCCTAACCCTAACCCTAAACCATACCGAAACCATAACCATAACCCAAACCCTAAACCTAAACCTAACACAAACCCTAACCCTAAACCTAACACTAACCCTAACCCAAAACCAAACCCTAACCCTAAACCAAACCCTAACCCTAACCCAAACCCTAACCATAACCCTAACCCTAACCAAAACCCTAACCATAACCCTAACCCTAACCCTAAACCTAACCCTAACACTAACCCTAACCCAAACCCTAACCCTAACCCTAACCCTAACCCAAATGAAACCCTAACCCTAACCCTAAACCTAATCCAAACCCTAACCCTAACCCTAACCCAAACCCAAACCCTAAACCTAACCCTAAACCTAACCCTAACCCAAACCCAAACACTAATCCTAACCCTAACCCTAAACCTAACCCAAACCCTAACCCTAACACTAACCCGTACCCAAATGAAACCCTAACCCTAAACCTAAACCTAACCCAAAACCAAACCCTAAACCTAAACCTAAACCTAACAATAACCCAAACCCAAACCCTAACCCTAACCCTAACCCAAACACAAAACCTAACCCTAACGCTAAAACAAACCCTAACACTAATCCTACCCCTACCCCTAACCCTAACCCAAACCCAATCTCTAACACTAACACTAACCCTAACCCTAACCCTAAAACTTAACCTAACCCAAACACAAACCCTAACCCTAACCCTAAACCTAAACTTTACACTAACCCTAACCCTAACCCTAAACCAAACCAAAACCATAACCATAACCCAAAACCTAAACCTAACCCTAACCCTAACCCTAACCCTAACCCTAAACCATACCGAAACCATAACCATAACCCAAACCCTAAACCTAAACCTAACACAAACCCTAACCCTAAACCTAACACTAACCCTAACCCAAAACCAAACCCTAACCCTAAACCAAACCCTAACCCTAACCCAAACCCTAACCATAACCCTAACCCTAACCAAAACCCTAACCATAACCCTAACCCTAACCCTAAACCTAACCCTAACACTAACCCTAACCCAAACCCTAACCCTAACCCTAACCCTAACCCTAAACCTAAACCTAAACCTAACCCAAACCCTAACCATAACCATAACCCTAACCCTAAACCAAATGAAAACCTAAACCTAAACCTAAACCTAACCCAAACCCAAACCCTAAACCTAGCCCTAAACCTAACCCTAACCGACACCCAAACCCTAAACCTAAACCTAACAGAAACCCTAACCCTAACCCTAACCCTAACCCTAACCCAAAACCAAACCCTAACCCTAAACCAAACCCTAACCCTAACCCAAACCCTAACCCTAACCTAACCCTAACCCAGATGCTAAACATAAGCCTAACCCTAACTCAAACACAAACCCTAACCCTAAACCTAACCCAAACCCTAACCCTAACCTTAATCCTAACCATAACCCTAACCCTAATCCAAACCGTAACCCTAACACTAACCCTAACCCAAACCCTAACACTAATACTAAGTATAACGCTAACCCTAAACCAAATACTAACCCAAACCCTAACCCTAACCCTAATCCTAACATTAACCCTAACCTTAACCCTAATCCTAAACCTAACCCTAACCCTAAACCAAACCCTAACCTTAACCCTAACCCTAACCCTAATCGTAACATTAACCCTAACCCTAACCGTAACCTTAACACTAACCCTAACCATAACCCAAACTCTAAACTTAACCCTAACCCTACCCCTAACCCAAACCATAACCCTAACCCTAACCCTAACCCTAACACAAACCCTAAACATAACCCTAACCCTAACTCTAAATCAAACCTTAACCCAAACCCAAACCCCAACACTAACACTAACCCTAACCCGATCCCTTACCCTAACCCAAAACCAAAACCTAACCCTAACGCTAACCCTAACCCTAACCCTAAACCTAACCCTAACGCTAACCCTAACCCAAATCCTAACCCTAACCCTAACCCTAAACCTAAACCTAAACCTAACCCTAATCCTAAACCTAACCCAAACCCAAACCCTAAACCTAACCCTAAACCTAACCCTAACTCAAACCCAAACACTAATGCTAACCCTAACCCTAAACCTAACCCAAACCCTAACCCTAACCCTAACCCGTACCCAAATGAAACCCTTACCCTAAACCTAAACCTAACCCAAAACCAAACCCTAAACCTTACCCTAAACCTAACAATAACCCAAACCCAAACCCTAACCCTAACCCTTACCCTTAACCTAACCCAAACCCTAACCCTAACCCTAACCAAATGAAACCCTAACCCTAAACCTAAACCTAACCCAAACCCAAAACCTACCCCTAACCCTAACCCTAACCCTAACACAAAACCTAACCCTAACACTAAAACAAACCCTAACACTAATCCTACCCCTACCCCTAACCCTAACCCAAACCCAATCTCTAACACTAACACTAACCCTAACCCTAACCCTAAACCTTAACCTAACCAAAACACAAACCCTAACCCTAACCCTAAACCTAAACTTTACACTAACCCTAACCCTAACCCTAACCCAAACCCTAACCCTAAACCAAACCGAAACCATAACCATAACCCAAACCCTAAACCTAAACCTAACACAAACCCTAACCCTAAACCTAAACCTAACCCTAACCCAAAACCAAACCCTAACCCTAAACCAAACCCTAACCCTAACCCAAACCCTAACCATAACCCTAACCTTAACCCAAACCCTAACCATAACCCTAACCATAACCCTAAACCTAACCCTAACACTAACCCTAACCCAAACCCTAACCCTAACCCTAACCCTAACCCTAAACCTAAATCTAAACCTAACCCAAACCCTAACCATAACCCTAACCCTAAACCAAATGAAACCCTAAACCTAAACCTAACCCAAACCCAAACCCTAAACCTAGCCCTAAACCTAACCCTAACCGAAACCCAAACCCTAAACCTAAACCTAACAGAAACCCTAACCCTAAACCTAACCATAACCCTAACCCAAAACCAAACCCTAACCCTAAACCAAACCCTAACCCTAACCCAAACCCTAACCATAACCCTAACCCTAACCCAAATGCTAACCATAAGCCTAACCCTAACGAAAAACCAAACCCTAACCCTAACCCTAAACCTAACCCTAACCCAAAACCAAACCCTAAACCTAAACCTAACACAAACCCTAACCCTAAACCTAACCCTAACCCTAACCCAAAACCAAACCCTAACCCTAAACCAAACCCTAACCCTAACCCAAATCCTAACCATAACCCTAACCCTAACCCAAATGCTAAACATAAGCCTAACCCTAACTCAAACCCAAACCCTAACCCTAAACCTAACCCAAACCCTAACCCTAACCCTAATCCTAACCATAAGCCTAACCCTAATCCAAACCTTAACCCTAACAGTAAGCGTAACCGTAATCCTAACATTAACCCTAAACCTAACCCTAAGCATAAACTAAATCCTAAACCTAATCCGAATTATAACCCTAATCCTAACACAAATCCTAACCCTAAACCTAACCCTCACCCTAACCCTAACACAAACCCAAACCCTAACCCTAACCCTAAAGCTAAACGTAACCCAAACCCTAACCCTAAACCTAATCCTAACCCTAACCCTAACACTAACCCTAACGCGAAACCTAACCCAAACAATAACCCTAAACGTAACCCTTACCCTAACCCAAACCCTAACCCTAATCCTAAACCTAATCCTAACCCTAACCCTAACCCTAACCCTAACCCTAAACCTAACCCTAATACTAACCCTAACCCTAAACGTAACCCTTACCCTTACTCTAACCCTAACCCTAACCCTAACCCTATCCCTTACCCTAACCCAAACCCAAAACCAAACCCTAACCCTAACCCTAACCCTAAATCTAACCCTAACCTTAACCTAACCCAAACCCTAACCCTAACCCTAACCCTAACCCAAATGAAACCCTATCCCTAACCCTAAACCTAATCCAAACCCTAACCCTAACCCTAACCCTAACCCTAACCCTAACACTAAACCTAACCCAAACCCTGACCCTAACCCTAACCCTAACCCAAATGATACCCTAACCCTAAAACTAACCCTAACACTAACACTAACCCAAACCCTAACCCTAACCCTAACCCTAAACCTAAACCTAACCCTAACCCTAACCCTAACCCAAACCGAAACCCTAAACCTAACCCTAACCGAAACCGAACACTAACCCTATCCCTAACCCTAAACCTAACCCAAACCCTAACCCTAACCCTTACCCAAATGAAAGCCTAACCCTAAACCTAAACCTAACCCAAAACCAAACCCTAACCCTAACCCTAAACCTATCGCAAACCCTAACCCTAACCCTAACCCTAACCCTAAACCTAACCCAAACCCTAACCCTAACCCTAACCCAAACCCAAACCCTAACCCTAACCCTAACCCTAAATCTAACCAAAGCAATAACACTAACCCTAACCCTAACCCAAATGCAACCCTAACCCTAACCCTAAACCTAACCCTAAACCTAACCCTAACCCAAACCCAAACCCTAACCTTAACCCTAACCCTAAACCTAACCCAAACCCTAACCCTAACCCTAACCCTAACCCAAATGAAAACGTAACACTAAACCTAAACCTAACCCAAATCCAAACCCTACACCTAACCCTAACCCTAACCCTAACCCTAACCCAAAACCTAACCCTAACGCTAAAACAAACCCTAACACTAATCTAAAACCTACCCCTAACCCTAACACAAACCCAAACTCTAACACTAATACTAACCCTAAACCTAAACCTTAACCTAACCTAAACACAAACCCTAACCCTAACCCTAAACCTAAACTTTACCCTAACCCTAACCCTAAACCTAACCCAAACCCAAACCCTAACCCTAACCCTAACCCTAACCCTAACCCTAAAACTATCCCTAAAACAAACCCTAACCCTAACGCTAAACCTAACCCACACCCTAACCCTAACCCTAACCCTAACGCTGACTCTCATCCTAACGTTAACCCTAACCCTAAGCGTTACCATAACCCAAACCCTAACCCTAATCCTAACTGTAAAGCTAACCCTAAACCAAATCCTAAACCTAACACTAACCCTAACCCTAAACCTAACCCTAACCCTAACCCTAACTCAAACTCTAAACATAACCCTAAACCTAACCCAACCCCAAAGCCTAACCCTAACCCTAACCCTAAACCTAACCCAAACCCAAAGCCTAAACCTAACCCTAAACCTAACTCTAACACAAACCCTAACCCTAACCCAAACCAAAAGCCTAACCTTAACCCTAACCCTAACCCTAACCCTAACCCTAAACCTAACCCTGACTCTCATCCTAACATTAACCCTAACACTAAGCGTAACCCTAACCCAAACCCTAACCCTAATCCTACCTGTAAAGCTAACCCTAAAACAAATCCTAAACCTAACCCTAAACCTAACCCTAACCCTAATCCTAATCCTAACCCTAACCCATCCTTAACCCTAACCCTAACCCTAACCCTAATCCTAACATTAACCTAACCCCAACCCTAACACTAATACTAAGTAAAACGCTAACCCTAAACCAAATACTAACCCAAACCCTAACCCTAACCCTAATCCTAACCGTAACCCTAACATTAACCCTAATCCTAAACCTAACCCTAACCCTAAACCAAACCCTAAACCTAACCCTAACCCTAACCCTAATCGTAACATTAACCCTAACCCTAACCGTAACCTTAACTCTAACCCTAACCATAACCCAAACTCTAAACTTAACCCTAACCCTACCCCTAAACCAAACCATAACCCTAACCCTAACCCTAACCCTAACACAAACCCTAACCATAACCCTAACCCTAACTCTAAATCTAACCTTAACCCATACCCAAACCCTAACACTAACACTAAACCTAACCCGATCCCTTACCCTAACCCAAACCCAAAACCTAACCCTAAGCCTAACCCTAACCCTAAACCTAACCCAAACCCTAACCCTAACCCTAACCAAATGAAACCCTAACCCTAAACCTAAACCTAACCCAAACCCAAACCCTACCTCTAACCCTAACTTAACCCTAACCCTAACCCTAACACAAAACCTAACCCTAACGGTAAAACAAACCCTAACACTAATGCTACCCCTACCCCTAACCCTAACCCAAACCCAAACTCTAACACTAACACTAACCCTAACCCTAAACCTAAACCTTAACCTAACCCAAACACAAACCCTAACCCTAACCATAAACCTAAACTTTACACTAACCCTAACCCTAAACCAAAAAGAAACCCTAACCATAACCCAAAACCTAAACCTAAACCTAACACAAATCCTAACCCTAACCCTAACCCAAACCCTAACCCTAAACCAAACCGAAACCATAATCATAACCCAAACCCTAAACCTAAACCTAACACAAACCCTAACACTAAACCTAACCCTAACCCTAACCCTAACTGAAAACCAAACCCTAACCCTAAACAAAACCCTAACCCTAACCCAAACCCTAACCATAACCCTAACCCTAACCCAAATACTAAACATAAGCCTAACCCTAACGAAAAATCAAACCCTAACCCTAACCTTAAACCTGACCCTAACCCAAACCCAAACCCTAACCCTAAACCTAACCCAAACACTAACCCTAACCCTAATCCTAACCATAACCCTAACCCTAATCCAAACCGTAACCCAAACCGTAACCCTAACCCTAATCCTAACATTAACCCTAAACCTAACCCTAAACATAAGCCAAATCCTAAACCTAATCCTAATTATAACCCTAACCCTAACACAAATCCTAACCCTAAACCTAACCCTAACCCTAACCCTAAACCAAACACAAACCCTAACCCTAACCCTAAAGCTAACCCTAACCCAAACCCTAACCCTAAACCTAATCCTAACCCTAACCCTAACACTAACCCTAACCCTAAACCTAACCCAAACCCTAACCCTAAACGTAACCCTTACCCTAACCCAAAACCTAACCCTAATCCTAACTCTAATCCTAACCCTAACCCTAACCCTAACCCTAATCCTAAACCTAACCCAAACCCTAACCCTAAACGTAACCCTTACCCTTACTCAAACCCTAACACTAATCCTAAACCTAACTCTAACCCTAACCCTAACCCTAACCCTAACCATAACCCTAACCCTAACCCAAACCCTTACCCTAACCCTAACCCTAAACCTAACCCAAATCCTAAACCTAACCCTAATCCTAATCCAAATGAAACCCTAACACTAAAACTAAACCTAACCCAAACCCAAACCCTAACCCTACCCCTAACCCTAAACCTAACCCAAACCCAAACCCTAACCCTAACCCTAACCCTAACCCAAACCCAAACCCTACCCCTAACCCTAACCCTAACCCTAAGCCTAACCTAACCCAAAACCTAACCCTAACGCTAAAACAAACCCTAACACTAATCCTAAACCTACCCCTAACCCTAACACAAACCCAAACTCTAAGACTAACACTAACCCTAACCCTAAACCTTAACCTAAACCAAACACAAAACCTAACCCTAACCCTAAACCTAAACTTTACGCTAACCCTAAACCTAACCCTAAACCAAACAAAAAACCATAACCCTAACCCTAACCCTAACACTAACCCTAAACCTATTCCTAAACCAAACCCTAACCCCAACGCTAAATCTAACCCAAACCCTAACCCTAACCATAATCCTAACCCTGACTCTCATCCTAATATTAACCCTAAACCTAATCGTAACCCTAACCCAAACCCTAACCCTAATCCTACCTGTAAAGCTAACCCTAAACCACATCCTAAACCTAACCCTAAACCTAAACCTAACCATACACCTAAACCTAACCCAAACCCAAACCCTAACCCTAACCCTAACCCTAACGCTGGCTCTCATCCTAAAGTTAACCCTAACCCTAAGCGTAACACTAACCCTAAACCTAAACCTAACCCAAACCCAAACTCTAACCCTAACCCTAAACCTAACCCTAACCATAACCCTAAACCTAACCCAAACCCAAACCCTAACCCTAACCCTATCCCTAAACCTAACCCTAAACATAACCCTAAACCTAACCCAAACCCAAACCCTAACCCTAACCCTAACCCTAACCCTAACCCTAACCCTATTCCTAACCATAACCCAAACCCTAAACTTAACCCTAACCCTACCTCTAACCCCAACCCTAACCCTAATCCTAACCCTAACCCTAAAACTAACACAAACCCTAACCATAACCCTAACCCTAACTCTAACTCTAATCTTAACCCATACCCAAACCCTAACATGAACACTAACCCTAACCCTATCCTTTACCCTAACCCAAACCTAAAACTTAACCCTAACCCTAACCCTAACCCTAAACCTAACCCTAACACTAACCCTAAACTAAACCCTAACCGTAACCCTAACCCTAACCCTAACCCAAATGAAACCCTAAGCCTAAACCTAATCCAAACCCTAACCCTAACCCTAACCCTAACCCTAACCCTAACCCTAAACCTAACCCAAACCCAAACCCTAACCCTAACCCTAACCCTAAACCTAACCCTAACCATAACCCTAAGCCTAAACCAAACCCAAACCCAAACCCTAACCCTAACCCTAATGCTAACCCTAACCCTAACCCTAAACCTAACCCTAACACTAACCCTAAACTAAACCCTAACCGTAACTCTAACCCTAAACCTAAACCTAACCCTAACCCTAACCCTAACCCAAACACAAACCCTAAACCTAACCCTAAACCTAACCCTAAACCTAACCCAAACACTAAGCCTAACCCTAACCCTAACACTAACCCTAACCCTAAACCTAACCCAAACATTAACCATAACCCTAACCCTAACCCTAACCCTAAACCTAACCCAAACCCTGACCCTAACCTAACCCTTACCCAAATGAAACCCTATCCCTAAACCTAACCCTAACACTAACCCTAACCCAAACCCTAACCCTAACCCTAACCCTAAACCTAACCCTAGCCCTAACCCTAACCCAAACCCAAACCATAAACCTAACCCTAAAACTAACCCTAACCGAAACCGAACACTAACCCTAACCCTAACCCTAAACCTAACTCAAACCCTAACCCTAACCCTAACCCTTACCCAAATGAAAGCCTAACCCTAAACCTAAACCTAACCCAAAACCAAACCCTAACCCTAAACCTAACCCAAACCCTAACCCTAACCCTAACCCTAACCCTAACCCTAAACCTAAACCAAACCCTAACCCTAACCCTAACCCTAACCCAAATGAAACACTAACCCTAAACCTAAACCTAACCCAAACCCAAACCCTAACCCTAACCCTAAATCTAACCAAAATAATAACCCTAACCCTAACCCTAACCCAAATGCAAACCTAACCCTAACCCTAAACCTAACCCTAAACCTAACCCTAACCCAAACCCACACCCTAACCTTAACCCTACCCCTAAACCTAACCCAAAACCTAACCCTAACCCTACCCCTAACCCAAACCATAACCCTAACCCTAACCCTAACCCTAACACAAACCCTAACCATAACCCTAACCCTAACTCTAAATCTAACCTTAACCCATACCCAAACCCTAACACTAACACTAAACCTAACCCGATCCCTTACCCTAACCCAAACCCAAAACCTAACCCTAACCCTAACCCTAACCCTAAACCTAACCCTAACGCTAACCCTAACCCAAACCCTAACCCTAACCCTAAACCTAAACCTGACCCTAACCCTAACCCTAACCCAAAGCCAAACCCTAAACCTAACCCTAAACCTAACCCTAACCCAAACCCAAACACTAATCCTAACCCTAAACCTAAACCTAACCCAAACCCTAACCCTAACCCTAACCCGTACCCAAATGAAACCCTAACCCTAAACCTAAACCTGACCCAAAACCAAACCCTAAACCTAACCCTAAACCTAACAATAACCAAACCCAAACCCTAAGCCTAACCCTAACCCTAAACCTAACCCAAACCCTAACCCTAACCCTAACCAAATGAAACCCTAACCCTAAACCTAAACCTAACCCAAACCCAAACCCTACCTCTAACCCTAACCTAACCCTAACCCTAACCCTAACACAAAACCTAACCCTAACGGTAAAACAAACCCTAACACTAATGCTACCCCTGCCCCTAACCCTAACCCAAACCCAATCTCTAACACTAACACTAACCCTAACCCTAACCCTAAACCTTAACCTAACCCAAACACAAACCCTAACCCTAACCATAAACCTAAACTTTACACTAACCCTAACCCTAAACCAAACCGAACCCCAAACCATAACCCAAACCCTAAACCTAAACCTAACACAAATTTAAACTCTATCCCCAACCCAAACACTAACTCTAAACCACACCGAACACATAAACCTAAACCAAACCCTAACCCTAAACCAAACACAAACCCTAACACTAAACCTAACCCTAACCCTAACCCTAACCGAAAACCAAACCCTAACCCTAAACCAAACCCTAACCCTAACCCAAACCCTAACCATAACCCTAACCCTAACCCAAATACTAAACATAAGCCTAACCCTAAGGAAAAATCAAACCCTAACCCTAACCCTAAACCTGACCCTAACCCAAACCCAAACCCTAACCCTAAACCTAACCCAAACACTAACCCTAACCCTAATCCTAACCATAACCCTAACCCTAATCCAAACCGTAACCCAAACCGTAACCCTAACCCTAATCCTAACATTAACCCTAAACCTAACCCTAAACATAAGCCAAATCCTAAACCTAATCCTAATTATAACCCTAATCCTAACACAAATCCTAACCCTAAACCTAACCCTAACCCTAACCCTAAACCAAACACAAACCCTAACCCTAACCCTAAAGCTAACCCTAACTCAAACCCTAACCCTAAACCTAATCCTAACCCTAACCCTAACACTAACCCTAACCCTAAACCTAACCCAAACCCTAACCCTAAACGTAACCCTTACCCTAATCCAAACCCTAACCCTAATCCTAAACCTAATCCTAACCCTAACCCTAACCCTCACCCTAATCCTAAACCTAACCCAAACCCTAACCCTAAACGTAACCCTTACCCTTACTCAAACCCTAACACTAATCCTAAACCTAACTCTAACCCTAACCCTAACCCTAACCCTAACCATAACCCTAACCCTAACCCTAACCCAAACCCTTACCCTAACCCTAACCCTAAACCTAACCCAAATCCTAAACCTAACCCTAATCCTAATCCAAATGAAACCCTAACACTAAAACTAAACCTAACCCAAACCCAAACCCTAACCCTACCCCTAACCCTAAACCTAACCCAAACCCAAACCCTAACCCTAACCCTAATCCTAACCCAAACCCAAACCCTACCCCTAACCCTAACCCTAAACCTAAGCCTAACCTAACCCAAAACCTAACCCTAACGCTAAAACAAACCCTAACACTAATCCTAAACCTACCCCTAACCCTAACACAAACCCAAACTCTAAGACTAACACTAACCCTAACCCTAAACCTTAACCTAAACCAAACACAAAACCTAACCCTAACCCTAAACCTAAACTTTACGCTAACCCTAAACCTAACCCTAAACCAAACAAAAAACCATAACCCTAACCCTAACCCTAACACTAACCCTAAACCTATTCCTAAACCAAACCCTAACCCCAACGCTAAATCTAACCCAAACCCTAACCCTAACCGTAATCCTAACCCTGACTCTCATCCTAATATTAACCCTAAACCTAATCGTAACCCTAACCCAAACCCTAACCCTAATCCTACCTGTAAAGCTAACCCTAAACCACATCCTAAACCTAACCCTAAACCTAAACCTAACCATACACCTAAACCTAAACCAAACCCAAACCCTAACCCTAACCCTAACCCTAACGCTGACTCTCATCCTAAAGTTAACCCCAACCCTAAGCGTAACCCTAACCCTAAACATAAACCTAACCCAAACCCAAACTCTAACCCTAACCCTAAACCTAACCCTAACCATAACCCTAAACCTAACCCAAACCCAAACCCTAAGCGTAACCCTAATCCTAAACCTAAACCTAACCCAAACCCAAACCCTAACCCTAACCCTAACCCTAACCCAAACCCAAACCCTACCCCTAACCCTAACCCTAAACCTAAGCCTAACCTAACCCAAAACCTAACCCTAACGCTAAAACAAACCCTAACACTAATCCTAAACCTACCCCTAACCCTAACACAAACCCAAACTCTAAGACTAACACTAACCCTAACCCTAAACCTTAACCTAAACCAAACACAAAACCTAACCCTAACCCTAAACCTAAACTTTACGCTAACCCTAAACCTAACCCTAAACCAAACAAAAAACCATAACCCTAACCCTAACCCTAACACTAACCCTAAACCTATTCCTAAACCAAACCCTAACCCCAACGCTAAATCTAACCCAAACCCTAACCCTAACCATAATCCTAACCCTGACTCTCATCCTAATATTAACCCTAAACCTAATCGTAACCCTAACCCAAACCCTAACCCTAATCCTACCTGTAAAGCTAACCCTAAACCACATCCTAAACCTAACCCTAAACCTAAACCTAACCATACACCTAAACCTAACCCAAACCCAAACTCTAACCCTAACCCTAAACCTAACCCTAACCATAACCCTAAACCTAACCCAAACCCAAACCCTAAGCGTAACCCTAATCCTAAACCTAAACCTAACCCAAACCCAAACCCTAACCCTAACCCTAACCCTAACCCAAACCCAAACCCTACCCCTAACCCTAACCCTAAACCTAAGCCTAACCTAACCCAAAACCTAACCCTAACGCTAAAACAAACCCTAACACTAATCCTAAACCTAACCCTAACCCTAACACAAACCCAAACTCTAAGACTAACACTAACCCTAACCCTAAACCTTAACCTAAACCAAACACAAAACCTAACCCTAACCCTAAAGCTAAGCTTTACGCTAACCCTAAACCTAACCCTAAACCAAACAAAAAACCATAACCCTAACCCTAACCCTAACACTAACCCTAAACCTATTCCTAAACCAAACCCTAACCCCAACGCTAAATCTAACCCAAACCCTAACCCTAACCATAATCCTAACCCTGACTCTCATCCTAATATTAACCCTAAACCTAATCGTAACCCTAACCCAAACCCTAACCCTAATCCTACCTGTAAAGCTAACCCTAAACCACATCCTAAACCTAACCCTAAACCTAAACCTAACCATACACCTAAACCTAACCCAAACCCAAACCCTAACCCTAACCCTAACCCTAACGCTGACTCTCATCCTAAAGTTAACCCTAACCCTAAGCGTAACACTAACCCTAAACCTAAACCTAACCCAAACCCAAACTCTAACCCTAACCCTAAACCTAACCCTAACCATAACCCTAAACCTAACCCAAACCCAAACCCTAACCCTAACCCTATCCCTAAACCTAACCCTAAACATAACCCTAAACCTAACCCAAACCCAAACCCTAACCCTAACCCTAACCCTAACCCTAACCCTAACCCTATTCCTAACCATAACCCAAACCCTAAACTTAACCCTAACCCTACCTCTAACCCCAACCCTAACCCTAATCCTAACCCTAACCCTAAAACTAACACAAACCCTAACCATAACCCTAACCCTAACTCTAACTCTAATCTTAACCCATACCCAAACCCTAACATGAACACTAACCCTAACCCTATCCTTTACCCTAACCCAAACCTAAAACTTAACCCTAACCCTAACCCTAACCCTAAACCTAACCCTAACACTAACCCTAAACTAAACCCTAACCGTAACCCTAACCCTAACCCTAACCCAAATGAAACCCTAAGCCTAAACCTAATCCAAACCCTAACCCTAACCCTAACCCTAACCCTAACCCTAACCCTAAACCTAACCCAAACCCAAACCCTAACCCTAACCCTAACCCTAAACCTAACCCTAACCATAACCCTAAGCCTAAACCAAACCCAAACCCAAACCCTAACCCTAACCCTAATGCTAACCCTAACCCTAACCCTAAACCTAACCCTAACACTAACCCTAAACTAAACCCTAACCGTAACTCTAACCCTAAACCTAAACCTAACCCTAACCCTAACCCTAACCCAAACACAAACCCTAAACCTAACCCTAAACCTAACCCTAAACCTAACCCAAACACTAACCCTAACCCTAACCCTAACACAAACCCTAACCCTAAACCTAACCCAAACATTAACCATAACCCTAACCCTAACCCTAACCCTAAACCTAACCCAAACCCTGACCCTAACCTAACCCTTACCCAAATGAAACCCTATCCCTAAACCTAACCCTAACACTAACCCTAACCCAAACCCTAACCCTAACCCTAACCCTAAACCTAACCCTAGCCCTAACCCTAACCCAAACCCAAACCATAAACCTAACCCTAAAACTAACCCTAACCGAAACCGAACACTAACCCTAACCCTAACCCTAAACCTAACTCAAACCCTAACCCTAACCCTAACCCTTACCCAAATGAAAGCCTAACCCTAAACCTAAACCTAACCCAAAACCAAACCCTAACCCTAAACCTAACCCAAACCCTAACCCTAACCCTAACCCTAACCCTAACCCTAAACCTAAACCAAACCCTAACCCTAACCCTAACCCTAACCCAAATGAAACACTAACCCTAAACCTAAACCTAACCCAAACCCAAACCCTAACCCTAACCCTAAATCTAACCAAAATAATAACCCTAACCCTAACCCTAACCCAAATGCAAACCTAACCCTAACCCTAAACCTAACCCTAAACCTAACCCTAACCCAAACCCAAACCCTAACCTTAACCCTAACCCTAAACCTAACCCAAAACCTAACCCT
>JAJHUQ010000041.1:980000-982500 GCA_035773235.1 Eospalax fontanierii | reverse complement strand
AACCCTAACCCTAACCCTAACTCTAACTTTAACCCATACCCAAACCCTAACACTAAGACTAACCCTAACGCTAACCCTTACCCTAACCCAAACCCAAAACCTAACCCTAAACCTAACCCTAACCCTAAACCTAAATCTAACACTAACCGGAACCCAAACCCTGACCCTAACCATAACCCTAAACCTAAACCTAAACCTAACCCAAACCCTAACCATAACCCTAACCCTAACCCAAATGAAACCCTAACTCTAAACCTAAACCTAAACCAAACCCAAACCCTAAACCTAACCCTAAACCTAACCCTAACCGATACCCAAACTCTAACCCTAACCCTAACCCTAAACCTAACCCAAACCCTAACCCAAACTCTAACACTAACCCAAATGAAACCCTAACCCTAAACCTAAACCTAACCCAAACCCAAACCCAAACCCTAACCCTAACCCTAACCCTAACCCTCACCCAAAACCTAACCCTAACGCTAAAACAAACCCTAACACTAATCCTAACCCTACCCCTAACCCTAACCCAAACCCAAACTCTAACACTAACACTAAACCTAACCCTAAAACTTAACCTAACCCAAACACAAACTCTAACCCTAACCCTAAACCTAAACTTTACCCTAACACTAACCCTAACCCTAAGCCAAACCCAAACCCTAACCCTAACCCTAACCCTAACTCTAAACCTATCCCTAACCCAAACCCTAACCCTAACGCTAAACCTAACTCAAACCCTAACCCTAACCCTAACCGTAACCCTGACTCTCATCCTAACATTAACCCTAACACTAAGCGTAACCCTAACCCAAACCCTAACCCTAATCCTACCTGTAAAGCCAACCCTAAAACAAATCCTAAACCTAACCCTAAACCTAACCCTAACCCTAATCCTAACCCTAACCCTAACCCATCCTTAACCCTAACCCTAACCCTAATCCTAATCCTAACATTAACCCTAACCCTAACCCTAACCCTAAACCTAAACCTAACCCAAACCCAAACCCTAAACCTAACCCTAAACCTAACCCAAACCCAAAGCCTAACCCTAACCCTAATCCTAAACCTAACCCAAACCCAAAGCCTAAACCTAACACTAAACCTAACCCTAACACAAATCCTAACCCTAAACCAAACCCAAAGCCTAACCATAACCCTAACCCTAACCCTTACCCTAACCCTAACCCTAATCCTAACATTAACCCAAAACCTAACATTAACCCTAACACAAACCCTAACACTAATACTAAGTATTACGATAACACTAAATCAAATCCTAACACAAACCCTAACCCTAACCCTAATCCTAACCCTAACCCTAACCTTAACCATAATCCTAAACCTAAACTTAAACCTAAACCAAAACCTAACCCTAACACTAACCGTAACCTTAACCCTAACCCTAACCGTAACCTTAACCATAACCCTAATTATAACCCAAACTCTAAACTTAACCCTAATCCTACCCCTAACCCAAACCCTAACCCTAACCATAACCCTAACCCTAACATAAAACCTAACCATAACCCTAACCCTAACTCTAAATCTAACCTTAACCCATACCCAAACCCTAACACTAACACTAACCCTAACCCTATCCCTTACCCTAACCCAAACCCAAAACCTAACCCTCACCCTAACCCTAACCCTAAACCTAACCCTAACACTAATCCTAACCCAAACCCTAACCCTAACCCCAAACCTAACCCTAACCCTAACCCCAACCCAAACCCATACCCTAAACCTAACCCTAAACCTAACCCTAACCCAAACCCAAGCACTAACCCTAACCCTAACCCTAAACCTAACACGAAACCTAACCCTAACGCTAAAACAAACCCTAACACTAATCCTAACCCTACCCCTAACCCTAACCCAAACCCAAACTCTAACACTAAAACTAACCCTAACCCTAAACCTTAACCTAACCCAAACACAAACCCTAACCCTAACCCTAAACCTACACTTTACCCTAACCCTAACCCTAACCCTAACCCAAACTCAAACCCTAACCCTACCCCTAACCCTAAAACTATCCCTAACCCTAACGCTAAAACTAACCCAAACCCTAACCCTAACCCTAACCCTAACCCTGACTCTCAACCTGACATTAACCCTATCACTAAGCGTAACGCTAACCCAAACCCTAACCCTAATCCTACCTGTAAAGCTAACCCTAAAACAAATCCTAAACCTAACCCTAAACCTAACCCTAATCCTAATCCTAACCCTAACCCTAACCCATCCTTAACACTAACACTAACCCTAAACCTAATCCTAACATTAACCCTAACCCTAACCCTAACCCTAAACCTAACCCAAACCCAAACCCTAACCCTAACCCTAAACCTAACCAAAACCCAAAGCCTAACCCTAACCCTAACCCTAAACCTAACCCTAACACAAACCCTAACCCTAAACCAAACCCAAAGCCTAACCTTAACCCTAACCCTAACCCTAACCCTAATCCTAACATTAACCCAAACCCTAACATTAA
>JAJHUQ010000041.1:960000-965000 GCA_035773235.1 Eospalax fontanierii | reverse complement strand
GTAAAGGTAACCCTAAAACAAATCCTAAACCTAACCCTAAACCTAACCCTAATCCTAATCCTAACCCTAACCCTAACCCATCCTTAACCCTAACACTAACCCTAATCCTAATCCTAATATTAACCCTAACCCTAACCCTAACCCTAAACCTAACCCAAACCCAAAGCCTAACCATAACCCTAACCCTAAACCTAACCCAAACACAAAGCCTAAACCTAACCCTAAACCTAACCCTAACACAAACCCTAACCCTAAACCAAACCCAAAGCCTAACCTTAACCCTAAACCTAACCCTAACCCTAACCCTAACCCTAATCCTAACATTAACCCAAACCCTAACATTAACCCTAACCCAAACCCTAACACTAATACTAAGTATAACGCTAACCCCAAACCAAATGCTAACCCAAAACCTAACCCTAACTCTAATGCTAACCCTAACCCTAACCTTAACCTTAATTCTTAACCTAACCCTAACACTAAACCAAACCCTAACCCTAACCCTAACCGTAACCTTAATCGTAATATTAACCCTAACCCTAACCATAACGTTAACTCTAACCCTAAACATAACCCAAACTCTAAACTTAACCCTAACCCTACCCCTAACCCAAACCTTAACCCTAACCCTAACCCTAACCCTAACAAAAACCCTAACCATAACCCTAACCCTAACTCTAAATCTAACCTTAACCCATACACAAACCCTAACACTAACACTAACTCTAAACCTATCCCTTACCCTAACCCAAATCCAAAACCTAACCCTAACCCTAACCCTAACTCTAAACCTAACCCGAACACTAACCCTAACCCAAACCCTAACCCTAACCCTAACACTAAACCTAAATCTAACCCTAACCCTAACCCTAACCCAAACCCAAACCCTAAACCTAACCCTAAACCTAACGCTAACACAAACCCAAACACTAACCCTAACCCTAACCCCAAACCTAACCCAAACCCTAACCCTAACCCTAACCCGTACCCAAATGAAACCGTAACCCTAAACCTAAACCTAACTCTAAAACTATCCCTAATCTAAACCCTAACCCTAACGCTAAACCTAACCCAAACCCTAACGCTAACCCTAACCCTAACCCAAAACCAAACCCTAACCCTAAACCAAACCCTAACCCTAACCGAAACCCTATCCATAACCCTAACCCTAACCCAAATGCTAACCATAAGCCCAACCCTAACGAAAAACCAAACCCTAACCCTAACCCTAAACCTGACCCTAACTCAAACCCAAACCCGAACCCTAAACCTAACCCAAACCCTAACCCTAACCCTAATCCTAACCATAACCCTAACCCTAATCCAAACCGTAACCCTAACAGTAACCCTAACCCTAATCCTAACATTAACCCTAAACCTAACACTAAACATAACCCAAATCCTAAACCTAATCCTAATTATAACCCTAATCCTAACACAAATCCTAACCCTAAACCTAAACCTAACCCTAACCCTAAACCAAACCCTGCCCCTAACCCAAACCCTAACCCTAACCCTAACCCTAACCCAAATGCTAAACATAAGCTTAACCCTAACGAAAAACCAAACCCTAACCCTTACCCTAAACCTGACCCTAACTCAAACCCAAACCCTAACCCTAAACCTAACGCTAACCCAAACCCAAACCCTAACCCTAACCCTAACCCTAACCCTAACCCTCACCCAAAACCTAACCCTAACGCTAAAACAAACCATAACACTAATCCTAACCCTACCCCTAACCCTTACCCAAACCCAAACTCTAACACTAAAACTAACCCTAACCCTAAAACTTAACCTAACCCAAACACAAACTCGAACCCTAACCCTAAACCTAAACTTTACCCTAACACTAACCCTAACCCTAAGCCAAACCCAAACCATAAACCTAACCCTAACCCTAACCCTAAACCTATCCCTAACCCAAACCCTAACCCTAACGCTAAACCTAACTCAAACCCTAACCCTAACCCTAACCGTAACCCTGACTCTCATCCTAACATTAACCCTAACACTAAGCGTAACCCTAACCCAAACCATAACCCTAATCCTACCTGTAAAGCCAACCCTAAAACAAATCCTAAACCTAACCCTAAATCTAACCCTAACCCTAATCCTAACCCTAACCCTAACCCATCCTTAACCCTAACCCTAACCCTAATCCTAATCCTAACATTAACCCTAACCCTAACCCTAACCCTAAACCTAAACCTAACCCAAACCTAAACCCTAAACCTAACCCTAAACCTAACCCAAACCCAAAGCCTAACCCTAACCCTAACCCTAAACCTAACCCAAACCCAAAGCCTAAACCTAACACTAAACCTAACCCTAACACAAACCCTAACCCTAACCCAAACCCAAAGCCTAACCTTAACCCTAACCCTAACCCTTCCCCTAACCCTAACCCTAATCCTAACATTAACCCAAACCCTAACATTAACCCTAACCCAAACCCTAACACTAATACTAAGTATAACGCTAACCCTAAACCAAATCCTAACACAAACCCTAACCCTAACCCTAATCCTAACCCTAACCCTAACCTTAACCATAATCCTAAACCAAAACTTAAACCTAAACCAAAACCTAACCCTAACACTAATCGTAACATTAACCCTAACCCTAACCGTAACCTTAACCCTAACCCTAATTATAACCCAAACTCTAAACTTAACCCTAATCCTACCCCTAACCCAAACCCTAACCCTAACCATAACCCTAACCCTAACATAAACCCTAACCATAACCCTAACCCTAACTCTAAATCTAACCTTAACCCATACCCAAAACCTAACACTAACACTAACCCTAACCCTATCCGTTACCCTAACCCAAACCCAAAACCTAACCCTCACCCTAACCCTAACCCTAAACCTAACCCTAACACTAATCCTAACCCAAACCCTAACCCTAACCCTAAACCTAAACCTAAACTTAACCCTAATCCTAACCCTAACCCTAAACCAAACCCAAACCCTAAACCTAACCCTAAACCTAACCCTAACCCAAACCCAAGCACTAACCCTAACCCTAACCCTAAACCTAACACGAAACCTAACCCTAACGCTAAAACAAACCCTAACACTAATCCTAACCCTACCCCTAACCCTAACCCAAACCCAAACTCTAACACTAAAACTAACCCTAACCCTAAACCTTAACCTAACCCAAACACAAACTCTAACCCTAACCCTAACCCAAACTCAAACCCTAACCCTACCCCTAACCCTAAAACTATCCCTAACCCTAACGCTAAAACTAACCCAAACCCTAACCCTAACCCTAACCCTAACCCTGACTCTCAACCTAACATTAACCCTAACACTTAGCGTAACCCTAAACCAAAACCTAACCATAATCCTACCTGTAAAGCTAACCCTAAAACAAATCCTAAACCTAACCCTAAACCTAACCCTAATCCTAATCCTAACCCTAACCCTAACCCTAACCCATCCTTAACCCTAACACTAACCCTAAACCTAATCCTAACATTAACCCTAACCCTAACCCAAACCCTAAACCTAACCCAAACCCAAACCCTAACCCTAACCCTAAACCTAACCAAAACCCAAAGCCTAACCCTAACCCTAACCCTAAACCTAACCCTAACACAAACCCTAACCCTAAACCAAACCCAAAGCCTAACCTTAACCCTAACCCTAACCCTAACCCTAATCCTAACATTAACCCAAACCCTAACATTAACCCTAACCCAAACCCTAACACTAATACTAAGTATAACGCTTACCCTAAACCAAATACTAACCCAAACCCTAACCCTAACTCTAATCCTAACCCTAACCCTAACCTTAACCTTAATCCTAAACCTAACCCTAACACTAAACCAAACCCTAACCCTAACCCTAACCTTAATCGTAACATTAACCCTAACCCTAACCGTAACCTTAACTCTAACCCTAAACATAACGCAAACTCTAAACTTAACCCTAACCCTACCCCTAACCCAAACCCTAAACCTACCCCTAACCCTAACACTAACACAAACCCTAACCATAACCCTAACCCTAACTCTAAATCTAACCTTAACCCATACCCAAACCCTAACACTAACCCTAACCCTATCCCTTACCCTAACCCAAACGCAAAACCTAACCCTAATCCTAACCCTAAACCTAACCCTAACACTAACCCTAACCCAAACCCTAACCCTAACCCTAACCCTAAACCTAAACTTACCCTAACCCTAACCCTAACCCAAACCCAAACCCTAAACCTAACCCTAAACCTAACGCTAAAACAAACCCAAACACTAAACCTAACCCTAACCCTAAACCTAACCCAAACCCTAACCCTAACCCTAACCCGTACCCAAATGAAACCATAACCCTAATCCTAAACCTAACCCTAAAACTATCCCTAACCCAAACCCTAACCCTAACGTTAAACCTAACCCAAACCCTAACCCTAACCCTAACCCTAACCCAAAACCAAACCCTAACCCTAAACCAAACCCTAACCCTAACCCAAACCCTAACCATAACCCTAACCCTAACTTAAATGCTAACCAAAAGCCTTACCCTAACGCAAAACCAAACCCCAACCCTAACCCTAAACCTGACCCTAATTCAAACCCAAACCCTAACCCTAAACCTAACCCAAACCCTAACCCTAACCCTAATCCTAACCATAACCCTAACCCTAATCCAAACCGTAACCCTAACAGTAACCCTAACCCTAATCCTAACATTAACTCTAAACCTAACCCTAAACATAACCCAAATCCTAAACCTAATCCTAATTATAACCATAATCCTAACACAAATCCTAACTCTAATCCTAACCCTAACCCTAACCCTAACCCTAACCCAAAACCAAACCCTAACACTAAACCAAACCCTAACCCTAACCCAAACCCTAACCATAACCCTAACCCTAACCCAAATGCTAACCATAAGCTTAACCCTAACGAAAAACCAAACCCTAACCCTAAACCTAAACCTGACCCTAACTCAAACCCAAATCCTAACCCTAAACCT
>JAJHUQ010000041.1:942500-955000 GCA_035773235.1 Eospalax fontanierii | reverse complement strand
AACCCTAATCCTAACCATAACCCTAACCCTGATCCAAACCGTAACCCTAACAGTAACCCTAACCCTAATCCTAACATTAACCCTAAACCTAACCCTAAACATAACCCAAATCCTAAACCTAATCCTAATTATAACCCTAATCCTAACACAAATTCTAACCCTAAACCTAACCCTAACCCTAACCCAAAACCAAACCCTAACACTAAACCAAACCCTAACCCTAACCCAAACCCTAACCATAACCCTAACCCTAACCCAAATGCTAACCATAAGCTTAACCCTAACGAAAAACCAAACCCTAACCCTAAACCTAAACCTAACCCTAACCCTAACCCTAACCCAAACCCAAACCCTAAACCTAACGCTAACCCAAACCCAAACACTAACCCTAACCCTAACCCTAAACCTAACCCAAACCCTAACCCTAACCCTAACCCGTACCCAAATGAAACCCTAACCCTAAACCTAAACCTAACCCTAAAACTATCCCTAACCCAAATCCTAACCCTAACGCTAAACCTAACCCAAACCCTAACCCTAAAACTAACCCTAACCCAAAACCAAACCCTCACCCTAAACCAAACCATAACCTTAACCCAAACCCTAACCATAACCCTAACCCTAACCCAAATGCTAACCATAAGCCTAACCCTAACGAAAAACCAAACCATAACCCTAACCCTAAAACTGACCCTAACTCAAACACAAACCCTAACCCTAAACCTAACCCAAACCCTAACCCTAACCCTAATCCTAACCATAACCCTAACCCTAATCCAAACCGTAACCCTAACAGTAACCTTAACCCTAATCCTAACATTAACCCTAAACCTAACCCTAAACATAACCCAAATCCTAAACCTAATCCTAATTATAACCCTAATCCTAACACAAATCCTAACCCTAAACCTAACCCTAACCCTAACCCTAAACCTAACCCAAACCCTAACCCTAACCCTAACCCTAACCCAAAACCAAACCCTAACCCTAAACCAAAACCTAACCCTAACCCAAACCCTAACCATAACCCTAATCCTAACCCAAATGCTAACCATAAGCTTAACCCTAACGAAAAACCAAACCCTAACCCTAACCCTAAACCTGACCCTAACTCAAACCCAAACCCTAAACCTAAACCTAACCCAAACCCTAACCCTAACCCTAATCCTAACCATAACCCTAACCCTAATCCAAACCGTAACCCTAACAGTAACCCTAACCCTAATCCTAACATTAACCCTAAACATAACCCTAAACATAACCCAAATCCTAAACCTAATCCTAATTGTAACCCTAATCCTAACACAAATCCTAACCCTAAACCTAACCCTAACCCTAACCCTAACCCAAACCCAAACCCTAATCCTAAAGTTAACCCTAACCCAAACCGTAACCCTAAACCTAATCCTAACCCTAACCCTAACCCTAACCCTAACCATACATGTAAAGCTAACTTTAAAACAAATCCTAAACCGAACCCTAAACCTAACCCTAACCCTAATCCTAACCCTAACCCTAACCCATCCTTAACCCTAACACTAACCCTAATCCTAATCCTAACATTAACCCTAACCCTAACCCTAACCCTAAACCTAACCCAAACCCAAACCCTAACCCTAACCCTAAACCTAACCCAAACCTAAAGCCTAACCATAACCCTAACCCTAAACCTAACCCAAACACAAAGCCTAAAGCTAACCCTAAACCTAACCCTAACACAAACCCTAACCCTAAACCAAACCCAAAGCCTAACCTTAACCCTAAACCTAACCCTAACCCTAACCCTAACCCTAATCCTAACATTAACCCAAACCCTAACATTAACCCTAACCCAAACCCTAACACTAATACTAAGTATAACGCTAACCCTAAACCACATACTAACCCAAACCCTAACCCTAACTCTAATGCTAACCCTAACCCTAACCTTAACCTTAATCCTTAACCTAACCCTAACACTAAACCAAACCCTAACCCTAACCCTAACCCTAACCTTAATCGTAACATTAACCCTAACCCTAAACGTAACCTTAACTCTATCCCTAAACATAACCCAAACTCTAAACTTAACCCTAACCCTACCCCTAACCCAAACCCTAACCCTAACCCTAACCCTAACACTAACACAAACCCTAACCATAACCCTAACCCTAACTCTAAATCTAACCTTAACCCATACACAAACCCTAACACTAACACTAACCCTAAACCTATCCCTTACACTAACCCAAACCCAAAACCTAACCCTAACCCTAACCCTAACCCTAAACATAACCCTAACACTAACCCTAACCCAAACCCTAACCCTAACCCAAACCTAAACCTAAACCTAACCCTAACCCTAACCCTAACCCAAACCCAAACCCTAAACCTAACCCTAAAACTAACGCTAACCCAAACCCAAACACTAACCATAACCCTAACCCTAAACCTAACCCAAACCCTAACCCTAACCCTAACCCGTACCCAAATGAAACCCTAAACCTAAACCTAAACCTAACCTAAAACTATCCCTATCCTAAACCCTAACACTAACGCTAAACCTAACCCAAACCCTAACCCTAACCCTAACCCTAACCCTAACCCAAAACTAAACCCTAACACTAAACCAAACCCTAACCCTAACCGAAACCCTAACCATAACCCTAACCCTAACCCAAATGCTAACCATAAGCCTAACCCTAACGAAAAACAAACCCTAACCCTAACCCTAAACCTGACCCTAACTCAAACCCAAACCCGAACCCTAAACCTAACCCAAAACCTAACCCTAACCCTAATCCTAACCATAACCCTAACCCTAATCCAAACCGTAACCCTAACAGTAACCCTAACCCTAATCCTAACATTAACCCTAAACCTAACACTAAACATAACCCAAATCCTAAACCTAATCCTAATTATAACCCTAATCCTAACACAAATCCTAACCCTAAACCTAAACCTAACCCTAACCCTAAACCTAACCGAAACCCTAACCCTAACCCTAACCCTAACCCTAACCCTAACCCAAAACCAAACCCTAACCCTAAACCAAAATCTGACCCTAACCCAAACCCTAACCATAACCCTAACCCTAACCCAAATGCTAACCATAAGCCTAACCCTAACGAAAAACCAAATCCTAACACTCACCCTAAACCTGACCCTAACTCAAACCCAAACCCGAATCCTAAACCTAACCCAAACGCTAACCCTAACCCTAATCCTAACCATAACCCTAACCCTAATCCAAACCGTAACCCTAATAGTAACCCTAACCCTAATCCTAACATTAACCCTAAACCTAACACTAAACATAACCCAAATCCTAAACCTAATCCTAATTATAACCCTAATCCTAACACAAATCCTAACCCTAAACCTAAACCTAACCCTAACCCTAAACCTAACCCAAACCCTAACCCTAACCCTAACCCTAACCCAAAACCAAACCCTAACCCTAAACCAAACCCTGACCCTAACCCAAACCCTAACCATAACCCTAACCCTAACCCAAATGCTAACCATAAGCTTAACCCTAACGAAAAACCAAACCCTAACCCTAACCCTAAACCTGACCCTAACTCAAACCCAAACCCTAAGCCTAAACCTAACGCTAACCCAAACCCAAACACTAACCCTAACCCTAACCCTAAACCTAACCCAAACCCTAACCCTAACCCTAACCCGTACCCAAATGAAACCCTAACCCTAATCCTAAACCTAACCTTAAAACTATCCCTAACCCAAACCCTAACCCTAACGAATAACCTAACCCAAACCCTAAACCTAACCCTAACCCTAACCTAAAACCAAACCCTCGCCCTAACCCAAACCCTAACCCTAACCCAAACCCTAACCATAACCCTAACCATAACCCAAATGCTAACCTTAAGCCTAACCCTAATGAAAAACCAAACCCTAACCCTAACCCTAAACCTGACCGTAACTCAAAAACAAACCATAACCCTGATCCTAACCATAACCCTAACCCTAATCCAAACCGTAACCCTAACAGTAACCCTAACCCTAATCCTAACATTAACCCTAAACCTAACCCTAAACATAACCCAAATCCTTAACCTAACCCTAATTATAACCCTAATCCTAACACAAATCCTAACCCTAAACCTAACCCTAACCCTAACCTTAAACCTTACCCAAACCCTAACCCTAACCCTAACCCTAACCCAAAACCAAACCCTAACCCTAAACCAAACCCTAACCCTAACCCAAACCCTAACCATAAACCTAACCCTAACCCAAATGCTAACCATAAGCCTAACCCTAACGAAAAACCAAACCCTAACCCTAACCCTAAACCTGACCCTAACTCAAGCCCAAAACCTAACCCTAAACCTAACCCAAACCCTAACCCTAACCCTAATCCTAACCATAACCCTAACCCTAATCCAAAAAGTAACCCTAACAGTAACCCTAACCCTAACCCTAACCAAAACCCAAACCCTAACCCTAAAGTTAACCATAACCCAAACCCTAACCCTAAACCTAATCCTAACCCTAACCCTAACCCTAACCCTAACCCTAACCCTAACCCTAACCCTACATGTAAAGCTAACCCTAAAACAAATCCTAAACCTAACCCTAAACCTAACCCTAATCCTAATCCTAACCCTAACCCTAACCCATCCTTAACCCTAACACTAACCCTAATCCTAATCCTAACATTAACCCTAACCCTAACCCTAACCCTAAACCTAACCCTAACCCTAAACCTAAACCAAACCCTAACCCTAACCCTAACCCAAATGAAACCCTAACCCTAAACCTAAACCTAACCCAAAACCAAACCCTAACCCTAACCCTAAATCTAACCAAAATAATAACCCTAACCCTAACCCTAACCCAAATGCAAACCTAACCCTAACCCTAAACCTAACCCTAACCCAAACCCTAACCCAAACCCTAACCCTAACCCTAACCCAAACTCTGACCCTATCCCTAACCCTAATCCAAACCTTAGCCATAACCCTAACCTTAACCTAATCCTAACATTAACCCTAAACCTAACCTTAACCCTAACCCGAACAATAACCCTAATCATAACTATAACCCTAACCCTAACCCTAACCCTAACCCTAACCCAAAACTTAACCCTAAACCTAACCCTGACCCTAACCCTAATACTAAATCTAACACTAAACCTAACCCTAACCCAAACCCAAACCCTAACCCTAACTCTAACCCTAACCGAAACGCTAACCGTAACCCTAATCCTAACCCTAACCCTAAACATAAACCTAAACCTAACCCAAACCCAAACCCTAAATCTAACCCTAAACCTAACCCTAACCCAAACCCAAACCCTAAACCTAAACCTAGCACAAACCCTAACCCTAAACCTAACCCTAACCCTAACCCTAAACCTAAACCTAAAACTAACCCAAACCCTAACCATAACCCTAACCCTAAACCAAATGAAACCCTAAACCTAAACCTAAACCTAACCCAAACGCAAACCCTAAACCTAACCCTAAACCTAACCCTAACCCAAACCCAAACCCTAAACCTAAACCTAACACAAACCCTAACCCTAAACCTGACCCTGACCCTAACCCAAAACCTAACCCTAACCCTAAACCAAACCCTAACCCTAACCCAAACCCTAACCATAACCCTAACCCTAACCCAAATGCTAAACATAAGCCTAACCCTAACGAAAAACCAAACCCTAACCCTAACCCTAAACCTGACCCTAACTCAAACCGACACCCTAACCCTAAACCTAACCCAACCCCTAACCCCAACCCAAATCCTAACCAAAACCCTAACCCTAATCCAAACCGTAACCCTAACAGTAACCCTAACCCTAATCCTAACATTAACCCTAAACCTAACCCTAAACATAACCCAAATCCTAAACCTAATCCTAATTATAACCCTAATCCTAACACAAATCCTAACCCTAAACCTAACCCTAACCCTAACCCTAACACAAACCCAAACCCTAACCCTAACCATAACCCTAACCCAAACCCTTACCCTAACCCTAACCCTAACCCTAACCCTAACACTAACCCTAACCCTAAACCTAACCCAAACAATAACCCTAAAGGTAACCCTTACCCTAACCCAAACCCTAACCCTAATCCTAAACCTAATCCTAACCCTAACCCTAACCTTAACCCTAACCCTAATCCTAAACCTAACCCAAACCCTAACCCTAAACGTAACCCTTACCCTTACTCTAACCTTAACCCTAAACCTAACCCTAACCTAAACCTAACCCTAACCCAAACCCTTACCCTAACCCTAACCCTAACCCTAATCCTAACATTAACCCTAACCCTATCCCTAACCGAAACCCTAACCCTAATCCTAACTATAACCCTAAGCCTAAACCAAATACTAAGCCTAACCCTAAACCTAACCCAAACACTAACCCTAACCCTAACCCTAACCCTAAAACTAATACTAAATCTAACACTAAACCTAACCCTAACCGAAACCCAACCCTAACCCTAACCCTAACCCCTAACACTAACCATAACCAAAAACATAACAGTAACCCAAAACATTCCCTAACACTAACCGTAACCCTAACCCTAACCCTAACCCTAACCCAAACCCAAACACTAACACTAACCCTAACCCTAACCCTTACCATAACCCAAAACCAAACCCTAACCCTAACCCTAACCCTAACCCTAAACCTAACGCTAACACTAACCCTAACCCAAACCCTAACCCTAACCCTAACCCTAACCCTAAACCTAAACCTAAACCTAACCCAAACCCTAACCATAACCCTAAACCTAAACCAAATAAAACCCTAAACCTAAACCTAAACCTAACCCAAACCCAAACCCTAAACCTAACCCTAAACCTAACCCTAACCCAAACCCAAACCCTAAACCTAAACCTAACACAAACCCTAACCCTAAACCTAACCCTAACCCTAACCCAAAACCAAACCCTAACCCTAAACCAAACCCTAACCCTAACCCAAACCCTAACCATAACCCTAACCCTAACCCAAATGCTAACCATAAGCCTAACCCTAACGAAAAACCAAACCCTAACCCTAACCCTAAACCTAACCGTAACCCAAACCCAAACCTTAAACCTAAACCTAACCCAAACCCTAACCCTAAACCTAACCCTAACCCTAACCCAAAACCAAACCCTAACCCTAAAACAAACCCTAACCCTAACCCAAACCCTAACCCTAACCCTAACCCTTACCCAAATGAAAGCCTAACCCTAAACCTAAACCTAACCCTAACCCAAACCATTACCCTAAGCCTAACCCTAACCCTAACCCTAATCCTAACATTAACCCTAACCCTAACCATAACGAAACCCTAACCCTAATCCTAACTATAACCCTAACCCTAATCCAAATACTAAGCCTAACCCTAAACCTAACCCAAACCCTAACCCTAACCCTAACCCTAACCCAAATCCTAAAACTAATACTAAATCTAATACTAAACCTAACCCTAACCCAAACCCAACACTAAACCCTAAACCTAACCCCTAACATTAACCCTAACCAAAACATAACAGTAACCCTAATCCATTTCGTAACACTAACCCTAACCCTAACCCTAACCCTAAACCTAACCCTAACCCAAACCCAAACCCAAACCCTAACTCTACCACTAACACTATCCCTAACCCTAACCCTTAACATAACCCAAATCCAAACCCTAGCCCTAACCCTAACCCTAACCCTAAACCTAACCCTAACCCAAACCCTAACACTAATCCTAAACCTAACCCTAACCCTAACCCTAAACCGAATGCAAAGCATAACCATAAATAAATCCTAAACCTAAACCTAACACAAACCCTAACCCTAAACCTAACCCTAAACCTAACCCTAACCGAAACCCAAACCCTAACCCTAACAATAACAGAAAACCTAACCATAACCCTAACCCTAACCCTAACTCTAACCTTAACCCATACCCAAACCCTAAAACTAAGACTAACCCTAACCCTAACCATTACCCTAACCCAAACCCAAAACCTAACCCTAAACCTAACCCTAACCCTAAACCTAAATCTAACACTAACCGGAACCCAAACCCTGACCCTAACCATAACCCTAAACCTAAACCTAAACCTAACCCAAACCCTAACCATAACCCTAACCCTAACCCAAATGAAACCCTAACTCTAAACCTAAACCTAACCCAAACCCAAACCCTAAACCTAACCCTAAACCTAACCCTAACCGAAACCCAAACCCTAACCCTAACCCTAACCCTAAACCTAACCCAAATGAAACCCTAACCCTAAACCTAAACCTAACCCAAACCCAAACCCAAACCCTAACCCTAACCCTAACCCTAACCCTCACCCAAAACCTAACCCTAACGCTAAAACAAACCCTAACACTAATCCTAATCCTACCCCTAACCCTAACCCAAACCCAAACTCTAACACTAACACTAACCCTAACCCTAAAACTTAACCTAACCCAAACACAAACTCTAACCCTAACCCTAAACCTAAACTTTACCCTAACACTAACCCTAACCCTAAGCCAAACCCAAACCCTAACCCTAACCCTAACCCTAACACTAAACCTATCCCTAACCCAAACCCTAACCCTAACGCTAAACCTAACTCAAACCCTAACCCTAACCCTAACCGTAACCCTGACTCTCATCCTAACATTAACCCTAACACTAAGCGTAACCCTAACCCAAACCCTAACCCTAATCCTACCTGTAAAGCCAAGCCTAAAACAAATCCTAAACCTAACCCTAAACCTAACCCTAACCCTAATCCTAACCCTAACCCTAACCCATCCTTAACCCTAACCCTAACCCTAATCCTAATCCTAACATTAACCCTAACCCTAACCCTAACCCTAAACCTAAACCTAACCCAAACCCAAACCCTAAACCTAACCCTAAACCTAACCCAAACCCAAAGCCTAACCCTAACCCTAACCCTAAACCTAACCCAAACCAAAAGCCTAAACCTAACACTAAACCTAACCCTAACACAAATCCTAACCCTAAACCAAACCCAAAGCCTAACCTTAACCCTAACCCTAACCCTTACCCTAACCCTAACCCTAATCCTAACATTAACCCAAAACCTAACATTAACCCTAACCCAAACCCTAACACTAATACTAAGTATAACGATAACACTAAACCAAATCCTAACACAAACCCTAACCCTAACCCTAATCCTAACCCTAACCCTAACCTTAACCATAATCCTAAACCTAAACTTAAACCTAAACCAAAACCTAACCCTAACACTAATCGTAACATTAACCCTAACGCCAACCGTAACCTTAACCCTAACCCTAATTATAACCCAAACTCTAAACTTAACCCTAATCCTACCCCTAACCCAAACCCTAATCCTAACCATAACCCTAACCCTAACATAAACCCTAACCATAACCTTAACCCTAACTCTAAATCTAACCTTAACCCATACCCAAACCCTAACACTAACACTAACCCTAACCCTATCCCTTACCCTAACCCAAACCCAAAACCTAACCCTCACCCTAACCCTAACCCTAAACCTAACCCTAACACTAATCCTAACGCAAACCCTAACCCTAACCCTAACCCTAACCCTAAACCTAACCCTAACCCTAACCCTAACCCAAACCCATACCCTAAACCTAACTCTAAACCTAACCCTAACCCAAACCCAAGCACTAACCCTAACCCTAACCCTAACCCTAACCCTAACCCTAACCCAAACCCTACCCCTAACCCTAACCCTAACCCTAACCCTAACCTAACCCAAAACCTAACCCTAACGCTAAAACAAACCCTAACACTAATCCTAAACCTACCCCTAACCCTAACACAAACCCAAACTCTAACACTAGCACTAACCCTAACCCTAAACCTTAACCTAACCCAAACACAAACCCTAACCCTAACCCTAAACCTAAACTTTACCCTATCCCTAACCCTATCCCTAACCCTAACCCTAACCCTAACCCTAAACCTATCCCTAACACAAACCCTAACCCTAACGCTAAACCTAACCCAAACCCTAACCCTAACCCTAACCCTAACGCTGACTCTCATCCTAACGTTAACCCTAACCCCAAGCGAAACCATAACCCAAACCCTAACCCTAATCCTAACTGTAAAGCTAACCCGAAACCAAATCCTAAACCTAACCCTAACCCTAAACCTAACCCTAATTCTAACCCTAACCCTGACCCTAACCCATCCTTAACCCTAACCGTAAACCTAAGCCTAATCCTAACATTAACCCTAACCCTAAACCTAACCCTAACCCTAAACCTAACCCAAACCCAAACACTAACCCTAACCCTAAACCTAACCCAAACCCAAAGCCTAACCCTAACCCTAACCCTAAACCTAACCCAAACCCAAAGCCTAAACCTAACCCTAAACCTAACTCTAACACAAACCCTAACCCTAACCCAAACCAAAAGCCTAACCTTAACCCTAACCCTAACCCTAACCCTAACCCTAACCCTAATCCTAAACCTAACCCTAATCATAAAATTAACACAAACACCAACATTAACGCTTACACAAACCCTAAAACTAATACTAAGTTTCTCGCCAACCCTAAACCAAATCCTAACCCTAACCCTAACCCTAACTCTAACCCTAATCCTAACCCTAACCCTAACCTTAACCCTAATCCTAAACCTAACCCTAACCCAAAACCAAACCCTAATCCTAACCCTAAACTAACCGTAATCGTAAAATTAACCCTAACCCTTACCGTAACCTTAACCCTATTCCTAACCATAACCCAAACCCTAAACCTAACCCTAACACTAACCCTAACCCTAACCCTAACCCTAACCCTTAACATAACCCAAAACCAAACCCTAACCCTAACCCTAACCCTAACCCTAACCCTAAACCTAACCCTAACCCAAACCCTAACACTAATCCTAAACCTAACCCTAACCCTAACCCTAAACCGAATGCAAAGCATAACCATAAATAAATCCTAAACCTAAACCTAACACAAACCCTAACCCTAAACCTAACCCTAAACCTAACCCTAACCGAAACCCAAACCCTAACCCTAACAATAACAGAAAACCTAACCATAACCCTAACCCTAACCCTAACTCTAACCTTAACCCATACCCAAACCCTAAAACTAAGACTAACCCTAACCCTAACCATTACCCTAACCCAAACCCAAAACCTAACCCTAAACCTAACCCTAACCCTAAACCTAAATCTAACACTAACCGGAACCCAAACCCTGACCCTAACCATAACCCTAAACCTAAACCTAAACCTAACCCAAACCCTAACCATAACCCTAACCCTAACCCAAATGAAACCCTAACTCTAAACCTAAACCTAACCCAAACCCAAACCCTAAACCTAACCCTAAACCTAACCCTAACCGAAACCCAAACCCTAACCCTAACCCTAACCCTAAACCTAACCCAAATGAAACCCTAACCCTAAACCTAAACCTAACCCAAACCCAAACCCAAATCCTAACCCTAACCCTTACCCTAACCCTCACCCAAAACCTAACCCTAACGCTAAAACAAACCCTAACACTAATCCTAATCCTACCCCTAACCCTAACCCAAACCCAAACTCTAACACTAACACTAACCCTAACCCTAAAACTTAACCTAACCCAAACACAAACTCTAACCCTAACCCTAAACCTAAACTTTACCCTAACACTAACCCTAACCCTAAGCCAAACCCAAACCCTAACCCTAAGCCTAACCCTAACCCTAAACCTATCCCTAACCCAAACCCTAACCCTAACGCTAAACCTAACTCAAACCCTAACCCTAACCCTAACCGTAACCCTGACTCTCATCCTAACATTAACCCTAACACTAAGCGTAACCCTAACCCAAACCCTAACCCTAATCCTACCTGTAAAGCCAAGCCTAAAACAAATCCTAAACCTAACCCTAAACCTAACCCTAACCCTAATCCTAACCCTAAGCCTAACCCATCCTTAACCCTCACCCTAACCCTAATCCTAATCCTAACATTAACCCTAACCCTAACCCTAACCCTAAACCTAAACCTAACCCAAACCCAAACCCTAAACCTAACCCTAAACCTAACCCAAACCCAAAGCCTAACCCTAACCCTAACCCTAAACCTAACCCAAACCAAAAGCCTAAACCTAACACTAAACCTAACACTAACACAAATCCTAACCCTAAACCAAACCCAAAGCCTAACCTTAACCCTAACCCTAACCCTTACCCTAACCCTAACCCTAATCCTAACATTAACCCAAAACCTAACATTAACCCTAACCCAAACCCTAACACTAATACTAAGTATAACGATAACACTAAACCAAATCCTAACACAAACCCTAACCCTAACCCTAATCCTAACCCTAACCCTAACCTTAACCATAATCCTAAACCTAAACTTAAACCTAAACCAAAACCTAACCCTAACACTAATCGTAACATTAACCCTAACCCCAACCGTAACCTTAACCCTAACCCTAATTATAACCCAAACTCTAAACCTAACCCTAATCCTACCCCTAACCCAAACCCTAATCCT
>JAJHUQ010000041.1:935000-937500 GCA_035773235.1 Eospalax fontanierii | reverse complement strand
AAACCTAACCATAACCCTAACCCTAACCCTAACTCTAACCTTAACCCATACCCAAACCCTAACACTAAGACTAACCCTAACGCTAACCCTTACCCTAACCCAAACCCAAAACCTAACCCTAAACCTAACCCTAACCCTAAACCTAAATCTAACACTAACCGGAACCCAAACCCTGACCCTAACCATAACCCTAAACCTAAACCTAAACCTAACCCAAACCCTAACCATAACCCTAACCCTAACCCAAATGAAACCCTAACTCTAAACCTAAACCTAACCCAAACCCAAACCCTAAACCTAACCCTAAACCTAACCCTAACCGAAACCCAAACCCTAACCCTAACCCTAACCCTAAACCTAACCCAAACCCTAACCCAAACTCTAACACTAACCCAAATGAAACCCTAACCCTAAACCTAAACCTAACCCAAACCCAAACCCAAACCCTAACCCTAAACCTAACCCTAACCCTCACCCAAAACCTAACCCTAACGCTAAAACAAACCCTAACACTAATCCTAACCCTACCCCTAACCCTAACGCAAACCCAAACTCTAACACTAACACTAACCCTAACCCTAAAACTTAACCTAACCCAAACACAAACTCTAACCCTAACCCTAAACCTAAACTTTACCCTAACACTAACCCTAACCCTAAGCCAAACCCAAACCCTAACCCTAACCCTAACCCTAACCCTAAACCTATCCCTAACCCAAACCCTAACCCTAACGCTAAACCTAACTCAAACACTAACCCTAACCCTAACCGTAACCCTGGCTCTCATCCTAACATTCACCCTAACACTAAGCGTAACCCTAACCCAAACCCTAACACTAATCCTACCTGTAAAGCCAACCCTAAAATAAATCCTAAACCTAACCCTAAACCTAACCCTAACCCTAATCCTAACCCTAACCCTAACCCATCCTTAACCCTAACCCTAACCCTAATCCTAATCCTAACATTAACCCTAACCCTAACCCTAACCCTAAACCTAAACCTAACCCAAACCCAAACCCTAAACCTAACCCTAAACCTAACCCAAACCCAAAGCCTAACCCTAACCCTAACCCTAAACCTAACCCAAACCCAAAGCCTAAACCTAACACTAAACCTAACCCTAACACAAATCCTAACCCTAAACCAAACCCAAAGCCTAACCTTAACCCTAACCCTAACCCTTACCCTAACCCTAACCCTAATCCTAACATTAACCCAAAACCTAACATTAACCTTAACCCAAACCCTAACACTAATACTAAGTATAACGATAACACTAAACCAAATCCTAACACAAACCCTAACCCTAACCCTAATCCTAACCCTAACCCTAACCTTAACCATAATCCTAAACCTAAACTTAAACCTAAACCAAAACCTAACCCTAACACTAACCGTAACATTAACCCTAACCCTAACCGTAACCTTAACCCTAACCCTAATTATAACCCAAACTCTAAACTTAACCCTAATCCTACCCCTAACCCAAACCCTAACCCTAACCATAACCCTAACCCTAACATAAACCCTAACCATAACCCTAACCCTAACTCTAAATCTAACCTTAACCCATACCCAAACCCTAACACTAACACTAACCCTAACCCTATCCCTTACCCTAACCCAAACCCAAAACCTAACCCTCACCCTAAACTAACCCTAAACCTAACCCTAACACTAATCCTAACCCAAACCCTAACCCTAACCCTAACCCTAACCCTAAACCTAACCCTAACCCTAACCCTAACCCAAACCCATACCCTAAACCTAACCCTAAACCTAACCCTAACCCAAACCCAAGCACTAACCCTAACCCTAACCCTAAACCTAACACGAAACCTAACCCTAACGCTAAAACAAACCCTAACACTAATCCTAACCCTACCCCTAACCCTAACCCAAACCCAAACTCCAACACTAAAACTAACCCTAACCCTAAACCTTAACCTAACCCAAACACAAACCCTAACCCTAACCCTAAACCTAAACTTTACCCTAACCCTAACCCTAACCCTAACCCAAACTCAAACCCTAACCCTACCCCTAACCCTAAAACTATCCCTAACCCTAAAGCTAAAACTAACCCAAACCCTAACCCTAACCCTAACCCTAACACTGACTCTCAACCTAACATTAACCCTATCACTAAGCGTAACCCTAACCCAAACCCTAACCCTAATCCTACCTGTAAAGCTAACCCTAAAACAAATCCTAAACCTAACCCTAAACCTAACCCTAATCCTAATCCTAACCCTAACCCTAACCCATCCTTAACACTAACACTAACCCTAAACCTAATCCTAACATTAACCCTAACCCTAACCCTAACCCTAAACCTAACCCAAACCCAAACCCTAACCCTAACCCTAAACCTAACCAAAACCCAAAGCCTAACCCTAACCCTAACCCTAAACCTAACCCTAACACAAACCCTAACCCTAAACCAAACCCAAAGCCTAACCTTAACCCTAACCCTAACCCTAACCCTAATCCTAAC
>JAJHUQ010000041.1:925000-930000 GCA_035773235.1 Eospalax fontanierii | reverse complement strand
ATCTAATACTAAACCTAACCCTAACCCAAACCCAACCCTAAACCCTAAACCTAACCCCTAACACTAACCCTAACCAAAACATAACAGTAACCCTAATCCATTTCGTAACACTAACCCTAACCCTAACCCTAACCCTAAACCTAACACTAACCGAAACCCAAACCCAAACCCTAACACTAACACTAACACTAACCCTAACCCTAACCCTTAACATAACCCAAAACCAAACCCTAACCCTAACCCTAACCCTAAACCTAACCCTAACCCAAACCCTAACACTAATCCTAAACCTAACCCTAACCCTAACCCTAAACCGAACGCAAAGCATAACCATAAATAAATCCTAAACCTAAACCTAACACAAACCCTAACCCTAACCCTAAATCTAACCCTAACAATAACAGAAAACCTAACCATAACCCTAACCCTAACCCTAACTCTAACCTTAACCCATACCCAAACCCTAACACTAAGACTAACCCTAACGCTAACCCTTACCCTAACCCAAACCCAAAACCTAACCCTAAACCTAACCCTAACCCTAAACCTAAATCTAACACTAACCGGAACCCAAACCCTGACCCTAACCATAACCCTAAACCTAAACCTTAACCTAACCCAAACCCTAATCATAACCCTAACCCTAACCCAAATGAAACCCTAACTCTAAACCTAAACCTAACTCAAGCCCAAACCCTAAACCTAACCCTAAACCTAACCCTAACCGAAACCCAAACCCTAACCCTAACCCTAACCCTAAACCTAACCCAAACCCTAACCCAAACTCTAACACTAACCCAAATGAAACCCTAACCCTAAACCTAAACCTAACCCAAACCCAAACCCAAACCCTAACCCTAACCCTAACCCTAACCCTCACCCAAAACCTAACCCTAACGCTAAAACAAACCCTAACACTAATCCTAACCCTACCCCTAACCCTAACCCAAACCCAAACTCTAACACTAACACTAACCCTAACCCTAAAACTTAACCTAACCCAAACACAAACTCTAACCCTAACCCTAAACCTAAACTTTACCCTAACACTAACCCTAACCCTAAGCCAAACCCAAACCCTAACCCTAACCCTAACCCTAACCCTAAACCTATCCCTAACCCAAACCCTAACCCTAACGCTAAACCTAACTCAAACCCTAACCCTAACCCTAACAGTAACCCTGACTCTCATCCTAACATTAACCCTAACACTAAGCGTAACCCTAACCCAAACCCTAACCCTAATCCTACCTGTAAAGCCAACCCTAAAACAAATCCTAAACCTAACCCTAAACCTAACCCTAACCCTAATCCTAACCCTAACCCTAACCCATCCTTAACCCTAACCCTAACCCTAATCCTAATCCTAACATTAACCCTAACCCTAACCCTAACCCTAAACCTAAACCTAACCCAAACCCAAACCCTAAACCTAACCCTAAACCTAACCCAAACCCAAAGCCTAACCCTAACCCTAACCCTAAACCTAACCCAAACCCAAAGCCTAAACCTAACACTAAACCTAACCCTAACACAAATCCTAACCCTAAACCAAACCCAAAGCCTAACCTTAACCCTAACCCCAACCCTTACCCTAACCCTAACCCTAATCCTAACATTAACCCAAAACCTAACATTAACCCTAACCCAAACCCTAACACTAATACTAAGTATAACGATAACACTAAACCAAATCCTAACACAAACCCTAACCCTAACCCTAATCCTAACCCTAACCCTAACCTTAACCATAATCCTAAACCTAAACTTAAACCTAAACCAAAACCTAACCCTAACACTAACCGTAACATTAACCCTAACCCTAACCGTAACCTTAACCCTAACCCTAATTATAACCCAAACTCTACACTTAACCCTAATCCTACCCCTAACCCAAACCCTAACCCTAACCATAACCCTAACCCTAACATAAACCCTAACCATAACCCTAACCCTAACTCTAAATCTAACCTTAACCCATACCCAAACCCTAACACTAACACTAACCCTAACCCTATTCCTTACCCTAACCCAAACCCAAAACCTAACCCTCACCCTAACCCTAACCCTAAACCTAACCCTAACACTAATCCTAACCCAAACCCTAACCCTAACCCTAACCCTAACCCTAAACCTAACCCTAACCCTAACCCTAACCCAAACCCATACCCTAAACCTAACCCTAAACCTAACCCTAACCCAAACCCAAGCACTAACCCTAACCCTAACCCTAAACCTAACACGAAACCTAACCCTAACGCTAAAACAAACCCTAACACTAATCCTAACCCTACCCCTAACCCTAACCCAAATCCAAACTCTAACACTAAAACTAACCCTAACCCTAAACCTTAACCTAACCCAAACACAAACCCTAACCCTAACCCTAAACCTAAACTTTACCCTAACCCTAACCCTAACCCTAACCCAAACTCAAACCCTAACCCTACCCCTAACCCTAAAACTATCCCTAACCCTAACGCTAAAACTAACCCAAACCCTAACCCTAACCCTAACCCTAACACTGACTCTCAACCTAACATTAACCCTATCACTAAGCGTAACCCTAACCCAAACCCTAACCCTAATCCTACCTGTAAAGCTAACCCTAAAACAAATCCTAAACCTAACCCTAAACCTAACCCTAATCCTAATCCTAACCCTAACCCTAACCCATCCTTAACACTAACACTAACCCTAAACCTAATCCTAACATTAACCCTAACCCTAACCCTAACCCTAAACCTAACCCAAACCCAAACCCTAACCCTAACCCTAAACCTAACCAAAACCCAAAGCCTAACCCTAACCCTAACCCTAAACCTAACCCTAACACAAACCCTAACCCTAAACCAAACCCAAAGCCTAAACTTAACCCTAACCCTAACCCTAACCCTAATCCTAACATTAACCCAAACCCTAACATTAACCCTAACCCAAACCCTAACACTAATACTAAGTATAACGCTAACCCTAAACCAAATACTAACCCAAACCCTAACCCTAACTCAAATCCTAACACTAACCCTAACCTTAACCTTAATCCTAAACCTAACCCTAACACTCAACCAAAACCTAACCCTAACCCTCACCCTAACCTTAATCGTAACATTAACCCTAATCCTAACCGTAACCTTAACTCTAACCCTAAACATAACCCGAACTCTAAACTTAATCCTAACCCTACCCCTAACCCAAACCCTAACCCTAACCCTAACCCTAACCCTAACACAAACCCTAACCATAACCCTAACCCTAACTCTAAATCTAACCTTAACCCACACCCAAACCCTAACACTAACACTAACCCTTACCCTATCCCTTACCCTAACCCAAACCCAAAACCTAACCCTAACCCTAACCCTAACACTAACCCTAACCCAAACCCTAACCCTAACCCTAACCCTAAACCTAAACCTAACCCTAACCCTAACCCAAACCCAAACCCTAAACCTAACCCTAAACCTAACGCTAACCCAAACCCAAACACTAACCCTAACCCTAACCCTAAACCTAACCCAAACCCTAACCCTAACCCTAACCCGTACCCAAATGAAACCCTAACCCTAAACCTAAACCTAACCCTAAAACTATCCCTAACCCAAACCCTAAACCTAACGTTAAACCTAACCCAAACCCAAACCCTAACCATAACCCTAACCCTAACCCAAATGCTAACCATAAGCCTAACCCTAACGAAAAACCAAACCGTAACCATAACCCTAAACCTGACCCTAACTCAAACCCAAACCCTAACCCTAATCCTAATCCTAACCATAACCCTAACCCTAATCCAAACCGTAACCCTAACAGTAACCCTAAACCTAATCCTAACATTAACCCTAAAGCTAACCCTAAACATAACCGAAATCCTAAACCTAATCCTAATTATAACCCTAATCCTAACACAAATCCTAACCCTAAACCTAACCCTAACCCTAACCCTAAACCTAACCCAAACCCTAACCCTAACCCTAACCCTAACCCAAAACCAAACCCTAACCCTAAACCAAACCCTAACCCTAACCCAAACCCTAACCATAACCCTAATCCTAACCAAAATGCTAACCATAAGCTTAACCCTAACGAAAAACCAAACCCTAACCCTAACCCTAAACCTGACCCTAACTCAATCCCAAACCCTAACCCTAAACCTAAACCAAACCCTAACCCTAAACCTGACCCTAACTCAATCCCAAACCCTAACCCTAAACCTAAACCAAACCCTAACCCTAACCCTATTCCTAACCATAACCCTAACCCTAATTCAAACCGTAACCCTAACAGTAACCCTAACCCTAATCATAACCTTAACCCAAAACCTCACCCAGAACATAACTCAAAAGATAAACCTAATCCTAATTATACCCCTAATCCTAACACAAATCCTAACCCTAAACCTAACCCTAACCCTACCCCTAACCCAAAACCAAACCCTAACCCTAAAGTTAACCCTAACCCAAACCCTAACCCTAAACCTAATCCTAACCCTAACCTTAAACCTAACCCTAACCCTAACCCTACATATAAAGCTAACCCTAAAACAAATCCTAAACCTAACCCTAAACCTAACCCTAATCCTAATCCTAACTCTAACCCTAACCCATCCTTAACCCTAACACTAACCCTAATCCTAATCCTAACATTAACCCTAACCCTAACCCTAACACTAAACCTAACCCAAACCCAAACCCTAACCCTAACCCTAAACCTAACCCAAACCCAAAGCCTAACCATAACCCTAACCCTAAACCTAACCCAAACAAAAAGCCTAAACCTAACCCTAAACCTAACCCTAACACAAACCCTAACCCTAAACCAAACCCAAAGCCTAACCTTAACCCTAAACCTAACCCTAACCCTAACCCTAACCCTAATCCTAACATTAACCCAAACCCTAACATTAACCCTAACCCAAACCCTAACACTAATACTAAGTATAACGCTAACCCTAAACCAAATACTAACCCAAACCCTAACCCTAACTCTAATGCTAACCC
>JAJHUQ010000041.1:895000-915000 GCA_035773235.1 Eospalax fontanierii | reverse complement strand
AACCCTAACCCTAACCCTAACCCCAAACCAAACCCTAACCCTAAACCAAACCCTAACCCTAACCGAAACCCTATCCATAACCCTAACCCTAACCCAAATGCTAACCATAAGCCTAACCCTAACGAAAAACCAAACCCTAACCCAAACCCTAAACCTGACCCTAACTCAAACCCAAACCCGAACCCTAAACCTAACCCAAACCCTAACCCTAACCCTAATCCTAAGCATAACCCTACCCCTAATCCAAACCGTAACCCTAACAGTAACCCTAACCCTAATCCTAACATTAACAGTAAACCTAACACTAAACATAACCCAAATCCTAAACCTAATCCTAATTATAACCCTAATCCTCACACAAATCGTAACGCTAAGCCTAACCCTAACCCTAACCCTACACCAACCCCTGACCCTAACCCAAACCCTAACCCTAACCCTAACCCTAACCCAAATGCTAAACATAAGCTTAACCCTAACGAAAAACCGAACCCTAACCCTAACCCTAAACCTGACCCTAACTCAAACCCAAAACCTAACCCTAAACCTAACGCTAACCCAAACCCAAACCCTAACCCTAACCCTAACCCTAACCCTAACCCTCACCCAAAACCTAACCCTAACGCTAAAACAAACCATAACACTAATCCTAACCCTACCCCTAACCCTAACCCAAACCCAAACTCTAACACTAAAACTAACCCTAACCCTAAAACTTAACCTAACCCAAACACAAACTCGAACCCTAACCCTAAACCTAAACTTTACCCTAACACTAACCCTAACCCTAAGCCAAACCCAAACCATAAACCTGACCCTAACCCTAACCCTAAACCTATCCCTAACCCAAACCCTAACTCTAACGCTAAACCTAACTCAAACCCTAACCCTAACCCTAACCGTAACCCTGACTCTCATCCTAACATTAACCCTAACACTAAGCGTAACCCTAACCCAAACCATAACCCTAATCCTACCTGTAAAGCCAACCCTAAAACAAATCCTAACCCTAACCCTAAATCTAACCCTAACCCTAATCCTAACCCTAACCCTAACCCATCCTTAACCCTAACCCTAACCCTAATCCTAATCCTAACATTAACCCTAACCCTAACCCTAACCCTAAACCTAAACCTAACCCAAACCTAAACCCTAAACCTAACCCTAAACCTAACCCAAACCCAAAGCCTAACCCTAACCCTAACCCTAAACCTAACCCAAACCCAAAGCCTAAACCTAACACTAAACCTAACCCTAACACAAACCCTAACCCTAACCCAAACCCAAAGCCTAACCTTAATCCTAACCCTAACCCTTCCCCTAACCCTAACCCTAATCCTAACATTAACCCAAACCCTAACATTAACCCTAACCCAAACCCTAACACTAATACTAAGTATAACGCTAACCCTAAACCAAATCCTAACACAAACCCTAACCCTAACCCTAATCCTAACCCTAACCCTAACCTTAACCATAATCCTAAACCTAAACTTAAACCTAAACCAAAACCTAACCCTAACACTAATCGTAACATTAACCCTAACCCTAACCGTAACCTTAACCCTAACCCTAATTATAACCCAAACTCTAAACTTAACCCTAATCCTACCCCTACCCCAAACCCTAACCCTAACCATAACCCTAACCCTAACATAAACCCTAACCATAACCCTAACCCTAACTCTAAATCTAACCTTAACCCATACCCAAACCCTAACACTAACACTAACCCTAACCCTATCCGTTACCCTAACCCAAACTCAAAACCTAACCCTCACCCTAACCCTAACCCTAAACCTAACCCTAACACTAATCCTAACCCAAACCCTAACCCTAACCCTAAACCTAAACCTAAACCTAACCCTAATCCTAACCCTAACCCTAACCCAAACCCAAACCCTAAACCTAACCCTAAACCTAACCCTAACCCAAACCCAAGCACTAACCCTAACCCTAACCCTAAACCTAACACGAAACCTAACCCTAACCCTAAACCAAACCCTGACCCTAACCCAAACCCTAACCCTAACCCTAACCCTAACCCAAATGCTAAACATAAGCTTAACCCTAACGAAAAACCGAACCCTAACCCTAACCCTAAACCTGACCCTAACTCAAACCCAAAACCTAACCCTAAACCTAACGCTAACCCAAACCCAAACCCTAACCCTAACCCTAACCCTAACCCTAACCCTCACCCAAAACCTAACCCTAACGCTAAAACAAACCATAACACTAATCCTAACCCTACCCCTAACCCTAACCCAAACCCAAACTCTAACACTAAAACTAACCCTAACCCTAAAACTTAACCTAACCCAAACACAAACTCGAACCCTAACCCTAAACCTAAACTTTACCCTAACACTAACCCTAACCCTAAGCCAAACCCAAACCATAAACCTGACCCTAACCCTAACCCTAAACCTATCCCTAACCCAAACCCTAACTCTAACGCTAAACCTAACTCAAACCCTAACCCTAACCCTAACCGTAACCCTGACTCTCATCCTAACATTAACCCTAACACTAAGCGTAACGCTAACCCAAACCATAACCCTAATCCTACCTGTAAAGCCAACCCTAAAACAAATCCTAACCCTAACCCTAAATCTAACCCTAACCCTAATCCTAACCCTAACCCTAACCCATCCTTAACCCTAACCCTAACCCTAATCCTAATCCTAACATTAACCCTAACCCTAACCCTAACCCTAAACCTAAACCTAACCCAAACCTAAACCCTAAACCTAACCCTAAACCTAACCCAAACCCAAAGCCTAACCTTAACCCTAACCCTAACCCTTACCCAAACCCAAAGCCTAAACCTAACACTAAACCTAACCCTAACACAAACCCTAACCCTAACCCAAACCCAAAGCCTAACCTTAATCCTAACCCTAACCCTTCCCCTAACCCTAACCCTAATCCTAACATTAACCCAAACCCTAACATTAACCCTAACCCAAACCCTAACACTAATACTAAGTATAACGCTAACCCTAAACCAAATCCTAACACAAACCCTAACCCTAACCCTAATCCTAACCCTAACCCTAACCTTAACCATAATCCTAAACCTAAACTTAAACCTAAACCAAAACCTAACCCTAACACTAATCGTAACATTAACCCTAACCCTAACCGTAACCTTAACCCTAACCCTAATTATAACCCAAACTCTAAACCTAACCCTAATCCTACCCCTACCCCAAACCCTAACCCTAACCATAACCCTAACCCTAACATAAACCCTAACCATAACCCTAACCCTAACTCTAAATCTAACCTTAACCCATACCCAAACCCTAACACTAACACTAACCCTAACCCTATCCGTTACCCTAACCCAAACTCAAAACCTAACCCTCACCCTAACCCTAACCCTAAACCTAACCCTAACACTAATCCTAACCCAAACCCTAACCCTAACCCTAAACCTAAACCTAAACCTAACCCTAATCCTAACCCTAACCCTAACCCAAACCCAAACCCTAAACCTAACCCTAAACCTAACCCTAACCCAAACCCAAGCACTATCCCTCACCCTAACCCTAAACCTAACACGAAACCTAACCCTAACGCTAAAACAAACCCTAACACTAATCCTAACCCTACCCCTAACCCTAACACAAACCCAAACTCTAACACTAAAACTAACCCTAACCCTAAACCTTAACCTAACCCAAACACAAACTCTAACCCTAACCCTAACCCAAACTCAAACACTAACCCTACCCCTAACCCTAAAACTATCCCTAACCCTAACGCTAAAACTAACCCAAACCCTAACCCTAACCCTAACCCTGACTCTCAACCTAACATTAACCCTAACACTAAGCGTAACCCTAAACCAAACCCTAACCCTAATCCTACCTGTAAAGCTAACCCTAAAACAAATCCTAAACCTAACCCTAAACCTAACCCTAATCCTAATCCTAACCCTAACCCTAACCCATCCTTAACCCTAACACTAACCCTAAACCTAATCCTAACATTAACCCTAACCCTAACCCAAACCCTAAACCTAACCCAAACCCAAACCCTAACCCTAACCCTAAACCTAACCAAAACCCAAAGCCTAACCCTAACCCTAACCCTAAACCTAACCCTAACACAAACCCTAACCCTAAACCAAACCCAAAGCCTAACCTTAACCCTAACCCTAACCCTAACCCTAATCCTAACATTAACCCAAACCCTAACATTAACCCTAACCCAAACCCTAACACTAATACTAAGTATAACGCTAACCCTAAACCAAATACTAACCCAAACCCTAACCCTAACTCTAATCCTAACCCTAACCCTAACCTTAACCTTAATCCTAAACCTAACCCTAACACTAAACCAAACCCTAACCCTAACCCTAACCTTAATCGTAACATTAACCCTAACCGTAACCTTAACTCTAACCCTAAACATAACCCAACTCTAAACTTAACCCTAACCCTACCCCTAACCCAAACCCTAAACCTACCCCTAACCCTAACACTAACACAAACCCTAACCATAACCCTAACCCTAACTCTAAATCTAACCTTAACCCATACCCAAACCCTAACACTAACCCTAACCCTATCCCTTACCCTAACCCAAACGCAAAACCTAACCCTAACCCTAACCCTAAACCTAACCCTAACACTAACCCTAACCCAAACCCTAACCCTAACCCTAACCCTAAACCTAAACTTACCCTAACCCTAACCCTAACCCAAACCCAAACCCTAAACCTAACCCTAAACCTAATGCCTACACAAACCCAAACACTAACCCTAAACCTAACCCTAAACCTAACCCAAACCCTAACCCTAACCCTAACCCGTACCCAAATGAAACCATAACCCTAATCCTAAACCTAACCCTAAAACTATCCCTAACCCAAACCCTAACCCTAACGTTAAACCTAACCCAAACCCTAACCCTAACCCTAACCCTAACCCAAAACCAAACCCTAACCCTAAACCAAACCCTAACCCTAACACAAACCCTAACCATAACCCTAACCCTAACTTAAATGCTAACCATAAGCCTAACCCTAACGAAAAACCAAACCCTAACCCTAACCCTAAACCTGACCCTAACTCAAACCCAAACCCTAACCCTAAACCTAACCCAAACCCTAACCCTAACCCTAATCCTAACCATAACCCTAACCCTAATCCAAACCGTAACCCTAACAGTAACCCTAACCCTAATCCTAACATTAACCCTAAACCTAACCCTAAACATAACCCAAATCCTAAACCTAATCCTAATTATAACCCTAATCCTAACACAAATCCTAACCCTAAACCTAACCCTAACCCTAACCCTAACCCTAACCCAAAACCAAACCCTAACACTAAACCAAACCCTAACCCTAACCCAAATGCTAACCATAAGCTTAACCCTAACGAAAAACCAAACCCTAACCCTAAACCTAAACCTGACCCTAACTCAAACCCAAACCCTAACCCTAAACCTAACGCTAACCCAAACCCAAAGACTAACCCTAACCCTAACCCTAAACCTAACCCAAACCCTAACCCTAACCCTAACCCGTACCCAAATGAAACCCTAACCCTAAACCTAAACCTAACCCTAAAACTATCCCTAACCCAAATCCTAACCCTTACGCTAAACCTAACCCAAACCCTAACCCAAAAACAAACCCTCACCGTAAACCAAACCCTAACCCTAACCCAAACCCTAACCATAACCCTAACCCTAACCCAAATGCTAACCATAAGCCTAACCCTAACGAAAAACCAAACTGTAACCCTAACCCTAAACCTGACCCTAACTCAAACACAAACCCTAACCCTAAACCTAACCCAAACCCTAACCCTAACCCTAATCCTAACCATAACCCTAACCCTAATCCAAACCGTAACCCTAACAGTAACCCTAACCCTAATCCTAACATTAACCCTAAACCTAACCCTAAACATAACCCAAATCCTAAACCTAATCCTAATTATAACCCTAATCCTAACACAAATCCTAACCCTAAACCTAACCCTAACCCTAACCCTAAACCTAACCCAAACCCTAAACCTAACCCTAACCCGTACCCAAATGAAACCCTAACCCTAATCCTAAACCTAACCCTAAAACTATCCCTAACCCAAACCCAAACCCTAACGTTAAACCTAACCCAAACCATAACCCTAACCCTAACCCTAACCCAAAACCAAACCCTAACCCTAAACCAAATCCTAACCCTAACCCAAACCCTAACCATAACCCTAACCCTAACCCAAATGCTAACCATAAGCCTAACCCTAACGAAAAACCAAACCCTAACCCTAACCCTAAACCTGACCCTAACTCAAACCCAAACCCTAACCCTAAACCTAACCCAAACCCTAACCCTAACCCTAATCCTAACCATAACCCTAACCCTAATCCAAACCGTAACCCTAACAGTAACCCTAACCCTAATCCTAACATTAACCCTAAACCTAACCCTAAACATAACCCCAATCCTAAACCTAATCCTAATTATAACCCTAATCCTAACGCAAATCCTAACCCTAAACCTAACCCTAACCCTGCCTCTCAACCTAACTTTAACCCTAACACTAAGCGTACCCCTAAACCAAACCCTAACCCTAATCCTACCTGTAAAGCTAACCCTAAAACAAATCCTAAACCTAACCCTAAACCTAACCCTCATCCTAATCCTAACCCTAACCCTAACCCATCCTTAACCCTAACACTAACCCTAAACCTAATCCTAACATTAACCCTAACCCTAACCCAAACCCTAAACCTAACCCAAACCCAAACACTAACCCTAACCCTAAACCTAACCAAAACCCAAAGCCTAACCCTAACCCTAACCCTAAACCTAACCCTAACACAAACCCTAACCCTAAACCAAACCCAAAGCCTAACCATAACCCTAACCCTAACCCTAACCCTAATCCTAACATTTACCCAAACCCTAACATTAACCCTTACCCAAACCCTAACACTAATACTAAGTATAACGCTAACCCTTAACCAAATACTAACCCAAACCCTTACCCTAACTCTAATCCTTACCCTAACCCTAACCTTAACCTTAATCCTAAACCTAACCCTAACACTAAACCAAACCCTAACCCTAACCCTAACCTTAATCGTAACATTAACCCTAACCCTAACCGTAACCTTAACTCTAACCCTAAACATAACCCAAACTCTAAACTTAACCCTAACCCTACCCCTAACCCAAACCCTAAACCTACCCCTAACCCTAACACTAACACAAACCCTAACCATAACCCTAACCCTAACTCTAAATCTAACCTTAACCCATACCCAAACCCTAACACTAACCCTAACCCTATCCCTTACCCTAACCCAAACGCAAAACCTATCCCTAACCCTAACCCTAAACCTAACCCTAACACTAACCCTAACCCAAACCCTAACCCTAACCCTAACCCTAAACTTAAACTAACCCTAACCCTAACCCTAACCCAAACCCAAACCCTAAACCTAACCCTAAACCTAACGCTAACACAAACCCAAACACTAACCCTAACCCTAACCCTAAACCTAACCCAAACCCTAACCCTAACCCTAACCCGTACCCAAATGAAACCATAACCCTAAACCAAACCCTAACCCTAACCCAAACCCTAACCATAACCCTAACCCTAACACAAATGCTAACCATAAGCCTAACCCTAACGAAAAACCAAACCCTAACCCTAAACCTAAAACTATCCCTAACCCAAACCCTAACCCGAACGTTAAACCTAACCCAAACCCTAACCCTAACCCTAACGCTAACCCAAAACCAATCCCTAACCCTAAACCAAACCCTAAACCTAACCCAAACCCTAACCATAACCCTAACCCTAACTCAAATGCTAACCATAAGCCTAACTCTAACGAAAAACCAAACCCTAACCCTAACCCTAAACCTGACCCAAACTCAAACCCAAACCCTAACCCTAAACCTAACACAAACCCTAACCCTAACCCTAATCCTAACCATAACCCTAACCCTAATCCTAACATTAACCCTAAACCTAACCCTAAACATAACCCAAATCCTAAACCTAATCCTAATTATTACCCTAATCCTAACACAAATCCTAACCCTAAACCTAACCCTAACCCTAACCCTAACCCTAACCCAAAACCAAACCCTAACACTAAACCAAACCCTAACCCGAACCCAAACCCTAACCATAACCCTAACCCTAACCCAAATGCTAACCATAAGCTTAACCCTAACGAAAAACCAAACCCTAACCCTAAACCTAAACCTAACCCTAACCCTAACCCTAACCCAAACCCAAACCCTAAACCTAACGCTAACCCAAACCCAAACACTAACCCTAACCCTAACCCTAAACCTAACCCAAACCCTAACCCTAACCCTAACCCGTACTCAAATGAAACCCTAACCCTAAACCTAAACCTAACCCTAAAACTATCCCTAACCCAAATCCTAACCCTAACGCTAAACCTAACCCAAACCCAAACCCTAACCCTAACCCTAATCCTAAACATAACCCTAACCCTAATCCAAACCGTAACCCTAACAGTAACCCTAACCCTAATCCTAACATTAACCCTAAACATAACCCTAAACATAACCCAAATCCTAAACCTAATCCTAATTGTAACCCTAATCCTAAAACAAATCCTAAACCTAAACCTAACCCTAACCCTAACCCTAACCCAAACCCAAACCCTAAGCCTAAAGTTAACCCTAACCCAAACCGTAACACTAAACCTAATCCTAACCCTAACCCTAACCCTAACCCTAACCATACATGTAAAGCTAACCCTAAAACAAATCCTAAACCTAACCCTAAACCTAACCCTAATCCTAATCCTAACCCTAACCCTAACCCATCCTTAACCCTAACACTAACCCTAATCCTAATCCTAACATTAACCCTAACCCTAACCCTAACCCTAAACCTAACCCAAACCCAAACCCTAACCCTAACCCTAAACCTAACCCAAACCCAAAGCCTAACCATAACCCTAACCCTAAACCTAACCCAAACACAAAGCCTAAACCTAACCCTAAACCTAACCCTAACACAAACCCTAACCCTAAACCAAACCCAAAGCCTAACCTTAACCCTAAACCTAACCCTAACCCTAACCCTAATCCTAACATTAACCCAAACCCTAACATTAACCCTAACCCAAACCCTAACACTAATACTAAGTATAACGCTAACCCTAAACCACATACTAACCCAAACCCTAACCCTAACTCTAATGCTAACCCTAACCCTAACCTTAACCTTAATCCTTAACCTAACCCTAACACTAAACCAAACCCTAACCCTAACCCTAACCCTAACCTTAATCGTAACATTAACCCTAACCCTAACCGTAACCTTAACTCTATCCCTAAACATAACCCAAACTCTAAACTTAACCCTAACCCTACCCCTAACCCAAACCCTAACCCTAACCCTAACCCTAACACTAACACAAACCCTAACCATAACCCTAACCCTAACTCTAAATCTAACCTTAACCCATACACAAACCCTAACACTAACACTAACCCTAAACCTATCCCTTACCCTAACCCAAACCAAAAACCTAACCCTAACCCTAACCCTAACCCTAAACATAACCCTAACACTAACCCTAACCCAAACCCTAACCCTAACCCAAACCTAAACCTAAACCTAACCCTAACCCTAACCCTAACCCAAACCCAAACCCTAAACCTAACCCTAAAACTAACGCTAACCCAAACCCAAACACTAACCCTAACCCTAACCCTAAACCTAACCCAAACCCTAACCCTAACCCTAACCCGTACCCAAATGAAACCCTAAACCTAAACCTAAACCTAACCTAAAACTATCCCTATCCTAAACCCTAACACTAACTCTAAACCTAACCCAAACCCTAACCCTAACCCTAACCCTAACCCTAACCCAAAACTAAACCCTAACGCTAAACCAAACCCTAACCCTAACCGAAACCCTAACCATAACCCTAACCCTAACCCAAATGCTAACCATAAGCCTAACCCTAACGAAAAACAAACCCTAACCCTAACCCTAAACCTGACCCTAACTCAAACCCAAACCCGAACCCTAAACCTAACCCAAAACCTAACCCTAACCCTATTCCTAACCATAACCCTAACCCTAATCCAAACCGTAACCCTAACAGTAACCCTAACCCTAATCCTAACATTAACCCTAAACCTAACACTAAACATAACCCAAATCCTAAACCTAATCCTAATTATAACCCTAATCCTAACACAAATCCTAACCCTAAACCTAAACCTAACCCTAACCCTAAACCTAACCGAAACCCTAACCCTAACCCTAACCCTAACCCTAACCCTAACCCAAAACCAAACCCTAAACCTAAACCAAAACCTGACCCTAACCCAAACCCTAACCATAACCCTAACCCTAACCCAAAACCAAACCCTAACCCTAAACCAAACCCTGACCCTAACCCAAACCCTAACCATAACCCTAACCCTAACCCAAATGCTAACCATAAGCTTAACCCTAACGAAAAACCAAACCCTAACCCTAACCCTAAACCTGACCCTAACTCAAACCCAAACCCTAACCCTAAACCTAACGCTAACCCAAACCCAAACACTAACCCTAACCCTAACCCTAAACCTAACCCAAACCCTAACCCTAACCCTAACCCGTACCCAAATGAAACCCTAAGCCTAATCCTAAACCTAACCTTAAAACTATCCCTAACCCAAACCCTAACCCTAACGAATAACCTAACACAACCCCTCACCCTACCCCTAACCCTCCCCCAACACCAACGCCTCACCCTAAACCAAACCCTACCCCTAACCCAAACCCTAACCATAACCCTAACCATAACCCAAATGCTAACCTTAAGCCTAACCCTAATGAAAAACCAAACCCTAACCCTAACCCTAAACCTGACCCTAACTCACACCCAGACCATAACCCTGATCCTACCCATAACCCTAACCCTAATCCAAACCGTAACCCTAACAGTAACCCTAACCCTAATCCTAACATTAACCCTAAACCTAACCCTAAACATAACCCAAATCCTTAACCTAACCCTAATTATAACCCTAATCCTAACACAAATCCTAACCCTAAACCTAACCCTAACCCTAACCTTAAACCTTACCCAAACCCTAACCCTAACCCTAACCCTAACCCAAACCGAAACCCTAACCCTAAACCAAACCCTAACCCTAACCCAAACCCTAACCATAAACCTAACCCTAACCCAAATGCTAACCATAAGCCTAACCCTAACGAAAAACCAAACCCTAACCCTAACCCTAAACCTGACCCTAACTCAAGCCCAAAACCTAACCCTAAACCTAACCCAAACCCTAACCCTAACCCTAATCCTAACCATAACCCTAACCCTAATCCAAAAAGTAACGCTAACAGTAACCCTAACCCTAACCCTAACCAAAACCCAAACCCTAACCCTAAAGTTAACCATAACCCAAACCCTAACCCTAAACCTAATCCTAACCCTAACCCTAACCCTAACCCTAACCCTAACCCTAACCCTAACCCTAACCCTACATGTAAAGCTAACCCTAAAACAAATCCTAAACCTAACCCTAAACCTAACCCTAATCCTAATCCTAACCCTAACCCTAACCCATCCTTAACCCTAACACTAACCGTAATCCTAATCCTAACATTAACCCTAACCCTAACCCTAACCCTAAACCTAACCCAAACCCAAACCCTAACCCTAACCCTAAACCTAACCCAAACCGAAAGCCTAACCATAAACCTAACCATAAACCTAACCCAAACACAAAGCCTAAACCTAACCCTAAACCTAACCCTAACACAAACCCTAACCCTAAACCAAACCCAAAGCCTAACCTTAACCCTAAACCTAACCCTAACCCTAACCCTAACCCTAATCCTAACATTAACCCAAACCCTAACATTAACCCTAACCCAAACCCTAACACTAATACCAAGTATAACGCTAACCCTAAACCAAATACTAACCCAAACCCTAACCCTAACTCTAATGCTAACCCTAACCCTAACCTTAACCTTAATTCTTAACCTAACCCTAACACTAAACCAAACCCTAACCCTAACCCTAACCCTAACCTTAATCGTAATATTAACCCTAACCCTAACCGTAACCTTAACTCTAACCCTAAACATAGCCCAAACTCTAAACTTAACCCTAACCCTACTCCTAACCCAAACCCTAACCCTAACCCTAACCCTAACCCTAACACAAACCCTAAACATAACCCTAACCCTAACTCTAAATCTAACCTTAACCCATACACAAACCCTAACACTAACACTAACCCTAAACCTATCCCTTACCCTAACCCAAATCCAAAACCTAACCCTAACCCTAACCCTAACCCTAACCCTAACCCTAACCCTAACCCTAAACCTAAACTTAACCCTAACCCTAACCCTAACCCAAACCCAAACCCTAAACCTAACACTAACCCAAACCCAAACACTAACCCTAACCCTAACCCTAAACCTAACCCAAACCCTAAATCTAACCCTAACCCGTACCCAAATGAAACCCTAACCCTAAACCTAAACCTAACTCTAAAACTATCCCTAACCTAAACCCTAACCCTAACGCTAAACCTAACCCAAACCCTAACCCTAAACCTAACCCTAACCCAAAACCAAACCCTAACCCTAAACCAAACCCTAACCCTAACCGAAACCCTATCCATAACCTTAAACCTAACTCAAATGCTAACCGTAAGCCTAACCCTAACTAAAAACCAAACCCTAACCCTAAACCTAAACCTGACCCTAACTCAAACCCAAACCCTAACCCTAAACCTAACGCTAACCCAAACCCAAAGACTAACCCTAACCCTAACCCTAAACCTAACCCAAACCCTAACCCTAACCCTAACCCGTACCCAAATGAAACCCTAACCCTAAACCTAAACCTAACCCTAAAACTATCCCTAACCCAAATCCTAACCCTTACGCTAAACCTAACCCAAACCCTAACCCAAAAACAAACGCTCACCGTAAACCAAACCCTAACCCTAACCCAAACCCTAACCATAACCCTAACCCTAACCCAAATGCTAACCATAAGCCTAACCCTAACGAAAAACCAAACTGTAACCCTAACCCTAAACCTGACCCTAACTCAAACACAAACCCTAACCCTAAACCTAACCCAAACCCTAACCCTAACCCTAATCCTAACCATAACCCGAACCCTAATCCAAACCGTAACCCTAACAGTAACCCTAACCCTAATCCTAACATTAACCCTAAACCTAACCCTAAACATAACCCAAATCCTAAACCTAATCCTAATTATAACCCTAATCCTAACACAAATCCTAACCCTAAACCTAACCCTAACCCTAACCCTAAACCTAACCCAAACCCTAATCCTAACCCTAACCCGTACCCAAATGAAACCCTAACGCTAATCCTAAACCTAACCCTAAAACTATCCCTAACCCAAACCCAAACCCTAACGTTAAACCTAACCCAAACCATAACCCTAACCCTAACCCTAACCCAAAACCAAACCCTAACCCTAAACCAAATCCTAACCCTAACCCAAACCCTAACCATAACCCTAACCCTAACCCAAATGCTAACCATAAGCCTAACCCTAACGAAAAACCAAACCCTAACCCTAACCCTAAACCTGACCCTAACTCAAACCCAAACCCTAACCCTAAACCTAACCCAAACCCTAACCCTAACCCTAATCCTAACCATAACCCTAACCCTAATCCAAACCGTAACCCTAACAGTAACCCTAACCCTAATCCTAACATTAACCCTAAACCTAACCCTAAACATAACCCAAATCCTAAACCTAATCCTAATTATAACCCTAATCCTAACACAAATCCTAACCCTAAACCTAACCCTAACCCTGACTCTCAACCTAACTTTAACCCTAACACTAAGCGTAACCCTAAACCAAACCCTGACCCTAATCCTACCTGTAAAGCTAGCCCTAAAACAAATCCTAAACCTAACCCTAAACCTAACCCTCATCCTAATCCTAACCCTAACCCTAACCCATCCTTAACCCTAACACTAACCCTAAACCTAATCCTAACATTAACCCTAACCCTAACCCAAACCCTAAACCTAACCCAAACCCAAACACTAACCCTAACCCTAAACCTAACCAAAACCCAAAGCCTAACCCTAACCCTAACCCTAAACCTAACCCTAACACAAACCCTAACCCTAAACCAAACCCAAAGCCTAACCATAACCCTAACCCTAACCCTAACCCTAATCCTAACATTAACCCAAACCCTAACATTAACCCTAACCCAAACCCTAACACTAATACTAAGTATAACGCTAACCCTAAACCAAATACTAACCCAAACCCTAACCCTAACTCTAATCCTAACCCTAACCCTAACCTTAACCTTAATCCTAAACCTAACCCTAACACTAAACCAAACCCTAACCCTAACCCTAACCTTAATCGTAACATTAACCCTAACCCTAACCGTAACCTTAACTCTAACCCTAAACATAACCCAAACTCTAAACTTAACCCTAACCCTACCCCTAACCCAAACCCTAAACCTACCCCTAACCCTAACACTAACACAAACCCTAACCATAACCCTAACCCTAACTCTAAATCTAACCTTAACCCATACACAAACCCTAACACTAACACTAACCCTAAACCTATCCCTTACCCTAACCCAAACCAAAAACCTAACCCTAACCCTAACCCTAACCCTAAACATAACCCTAACACTAACCCTAACCCAAACCCTAACCCTAACCCAAACCTAAACCTAAACCTAACCCTAACCCTAACCCTAACCCAAACCCAAACCCTAAACCTAACCCTAAAACTAACGCTAACCCAAACCCAAACACTAACCCTAACCCTAACCCTAAACCTAACCCAAACCCTAACCCTAACCCTAACCCGTACCCAAATGAAACCCTAAACCTAAACCTAAACCTAACCTAAAACTATCCCTATCCTAAACCCTAACACTAACTCTAAACCTAACCCAAACCCTAACCCTAACCCTAACCCTAACCCTAACCCAAAACTAAACCCTAACGCTAAACCAAACCCTAACCCTAACCGAAACCCTAACCATAACCCTAACCCTAACCCAAATGCTAACCATAAGCCTAACCCTAACGAAAAACAAACCCTAACCCTAACCCTAAACCTGACCCTAACTCAAACCCAAACCCGAACCCTAAACCTAACCCAAAACCTAACCCTAACCCTATTCCTAACCATAACCCTAACCCTAATCCAAACCGTAACCCTAACAGTAACCCTAACCCTAATCCTAACATTAACCCTAAACCTAACACTAAACATAACCCAAATCCTAAACCTAATCCTAATTATAACCCTAATCCTAACACAAATCCTAACCCTAAACCTAAACCTAACCCTAACCCTAAACCTAACCGAAACCCTAACCCTAACCCTAACCCTAACCCTAACCCTAACCCTAACCCTAACCCAAAACCAAACCCTAACCCTAAACCAAAACCTGACCCTAACCCAAACCCTAACCATAACCCTAACCCTAACCCAAAACCAAACCCTAACCCTAAACCAAACCCTGACCCTAACCCAAACCCTAACCATAACCCTAACCCTAACCCAAATGCTAACCATAAGCTTAACCCTAACGAAAAACCAAACCCTAACCCTAACCCTAAACCTGACCCTAACTCAAACCCAAACCCTAACCCTAAACCTAACGCTAACCCAAACCCAAACACTAACCCTAACCCTAACCCTAAACCTAACCCAAACCCTAACCCTAACCCTAACCCGTACCCAAATGAAACCCTAACCCTAATCCTAAACCTAAGCTTAAAACTATCCCTAACCCAAACCCTAACCCTAACGAATAACCTAACCCAAACCCTAACCCTAACCCTAACCCTAACCCAAAACCAAACCCTCACCCTAAACCAAACCCTAACCCTAACCCAAACCCTAACCATAACCCTAACCATAACCCAAATGCTAACCTTAAGCCTAACCCTAATGAAAAACCAAACCCTAACCCTAACCCTAAACCTGACCCTAACTCAAACCCAAACCATAACCCTGATCCTAACCATAACCCTAACCCTAATCCAAACCGTAACCCTAACAGTAACCCTAACCCTAATCCTAACATTAACCCTAAACCTAACCCTAAACATAACCCAAATCCTTAACCTAACCCTAATTATAACCCTAATCCTAACACAAATCCTAACCCTAAACCTAACCCTAACCCTAACCTTAAACCTTACCCAAACCCTAACCCTAACCCTAACCCTAACCCAAAACCAAACCCTAACCCTAAACCAAACCCTAACCCTAACCCAAACCCTAACCATAAACCTAACCCTAACCCAAATGCTAACCATAAGCCTAACCCTAACGAAAAACCAAACCCTAACCCTAACCCTAAACCTGACCCTAACTCAAGCCCAAAACCTAACCCTAAACCTAACCCAAACCCTAACCCTAACCCTAATCCTAACCATAACCCTAACCCTAATCCAAAAAGTAACCCTAACAGTAACCCTAACCCTAACCCTAACCAAAACCCAAACCCTAACCCTAAAGTTAACCATAACCCAAACCCTAACCCTAAACCTAATCCTAACCCTAACCCTAACCCTAACCCTAACCCTAACCCTAACCCTAACCCTAACCCTACATGTAAAGCTAACCCTAAAACAAATCCTAAACCTAACCCTAAACCTAACCCTAATCCTAATCCTAACCCTAACCCTAACCCATCCTTAACCCTAACACTAACCGTAATCCTAATCCTAACATTAACCCTAACCCTAACCCTAACCCTAAACCTAACCCAAACCCAAACCCTAACCCTAACCCTAAACCTAACCCAAACCGAAAGCCTAACCATAAACCTAACCATAAACCTAACCCAAACACAAAGCCTAAACCTAACCCTAAACCTAACCCTAACACAAACCCTAACCCTAAACCAAACCCAAAGCCTAACCTTAACCCTAAACCTAACCCTAACCCTAACCCTAACCCTAATCCTAACATTAACCCAAACCCTAACATTAACCCTAACCCAAACCCTAACACTAAAACTAAGTATAACGCTAACCCTAAACCAAACACTATCCCAATCCCTAACCCTAACTCTAATGCTAACCCTAGCCCTAACCTTAACCTTAATTCTTAACCTAACCCTAACACTAAACCAAACCCTAACCCTAACCCTAACCCTAACCTTAATCGTAATATTAACCCTAACCCTAACCGTAACCTTAACTCTAACCCTAAACATAGCCCAAACTCTAAACTTAACCCTAACCCTACTCCTAACCCAAACCCTAACCCTAACCCTAACCCTAACCCTAACACAAACCCTAAACATAACCCTAACCCTAACTCTAAATCTAACCTTAACCCATACACAAACCCCAACACTAACACTAACCCTAAACCTATCCCCTACCCTAACCCAAATCCAAAACCTAACCCTAACCCTAACCCTAACCCTAACCCTAACCCTAACCCTAACCCTAACCCTAAACCTAAACTTAACCCTGACCCTATCCCTAACCCAAACCCAAACCCTAAACCTAACACTAACCCAAACCCAAACACTAACCCTAACCCTAACCCTAAACCTAACCCAAACCCTAAATCTAACCCTAACCCGTACCCAAATGAAACCCTAACCCTAAACCTAAACCTAACTCTAAAACTATCCCTAACCTAAACCCTAACCCTAACGCTAAACCTAACCCAAACCCTAACCCTAAACCTAACCCTAACCCAAAACCAAACCCTAACCCTAAACCAAACCCTAACCCTAACCGAAACCCTATCCATAACCCTAAACCTAACTCAAATGCTAACCGTAAGCCTAACCCTAACTAAAATCCAAACCCTAACCCTAACCCTAAACCTGACCCTAACTCAAACCCAAACCCGAAACCTAAACCTAAACCATACCCTTACCCTAAACCTAATCCTAACCATAACCCTAACCCTAATCCAAACCGTAACCCTAACAGTAACCCTAACCCTAATCCTAACATTAACCCTAAACCAAACACTAAACATAACCCAAATCCTAAACCTAATCCTAATTATAACCCTAATCCTAACACAAATCCTAACCCTAAACCTAAACCTAACCCTAACCCTAAACCTAACCCAAACCCTAACCCTAACCCTAACCCTAACCCTAACCCTAACCCAAAACCAAACCCTAACCCTAAACCAAACCCTGACCCTAACCCAAACCCTAACCATAACCCTAACCCTAACCCAAATGCTAACCATAAGCTTAACCCTAACGAAAAACCAAACCCTAACCCTAACCCTAAACCTGACCCTAACTCAAACCCAAACCCTAACCCTAAACCTAACGCTAACCCAAACCCAAACACTAACCCTAACCCTAACCCTAAACCTAACCCAAACCCTAACCCTAACCCTAACCCGTACCCAAATGAAACCCTAACCCTAATCCTAAACCTAACCTTAAAACTATCCCTAACCCAAACCCTAACCCTAACGAATAACCTAACCCAAACCCTAACCCTAACCCTAACCCTAACCAAAAACCAAACCCTCACCCTAAACCAAACCCTAACCCTAACCCAAACCCTAACCATAACCCTAACCATAACCCAAATGCTAACCTTAAGCCTAACCCTAATGAAAAACCAAACCGTAACCCTAACCCTAAACCTGACCCTAACTCAAACCCAAACCATAACCCTGATCCTAACCATAACCCTAACCCTAATCCAAACCGTACCCCTAACAGTAACTCTAACCCTAATCCTAACATTAACCCTACACCTAACTCTAAACATAACCCAAATCCTTAACCTAACCCTAATTATAACCCTAATCCTAACACAAATCCTAACCCTAAACCTAACCCTAACCCTAACCTTAAACCTTACCCAAACCCTAACCCTAACCCTAACAGTAACCCAAAACCAAACCCTAACCCTAAACCAAACCCTAACCCTAACCCAAACCCTAACCATAAACCTAACCCTAACCCAAATGCTAACCATAAGCCTAACCCTAACGAAAAACCAAACCCTAACCCTAACCCTAAACCTGACCCTAACTCAAGCCCAAAACCTAACCCTAAACCTAACCCAAACCCTAACCCTAACTCTAATCCTAACCATAACCCTAACCCTAATCCAAAAAGTAACCCTAACAGTAACCCTAACCCTAACCCTAACCAAAATCCAAACCTTAAACCTAAAGTTAACCATAACCCAAACCCTAACCCTAAACCTAATCCTAACCCTAACCCTAACCCTAACCCTAACCCTAACCCTAACCCTAACCCTAACCCTACATGTAAAGCTAACCCTAAAACAAATCCTAAACCTAAACCTAAACCTAACCCTAATCCTAATCCTAACCCTAACCCTAACCCATCCTTAACCCTAACACTAACCCTAATCCTAATCCTAACATTAACCCTAACCCTAACCCTAACCCTAAACCTAACCCAAACCCAAACCCTAACCCTAACCCTAAACCTAACCCAAACCGAAAGCCTAACCATAACCCTAACCCTAAACCTAACCCAAACACAAAGCCTAAACCTAACCCTAAACCTAACCCTAACACAAACCCTAACCCTAAACCAAACCCAAAGCCTAACCTTAACCCTAACCCTAACCCTAACCCTAACCCTACATGTAAAGCTAACCCTAAAACAAATCCTAAACCTAAACCTAAACCTAACCCTAATCCTAATCCTAACCCTAACCCTAACCCATCCTTAACCCTAACACTAACCCTAATCCTAATCCTAACATTAACCCTAACCCTAACCCTAACCCTAAACGTAACCCAAACCCAAACCCTAACCCTAACCCTAAACCTAACCCAAACCGAAAGCCTAACCATAACCCTAACCCTAAACCTAACCCAAACACAAAGCCTAAACCTAACCCTAAACCTAACCCTAACACAAACCCTAACCCTAAACCAAACCCAAAGCCTAACCTTAACCCTAAACC
>JAJHUQ010000041.1:882500-885000 GCA_035773235.1 Eospalax fontanierii | reverse complement strand
AAACCTCACCGTAACCCAAACCCAAGCCTAACCCTAACCCTAACCCCTAACACTAACGCTGACCAAAAACATAATTTTAACCCTAAACCATTCCCTAACACTAACCATAACCGTAACCCTAACCCTAACCCTAACCCAAACCCAAACCATAACACTAACCCTAACCCTAAACCTTACCATAACCCAAAACCAAACCCTAACCCTAACCCTAACCCTAAACCTAACCCTAACACTAACCCTAACCCAAACCCTAACCCGAACCCTAACCCTAAACCTAAACCTAAACCTAACCCAAACCATAACCATAACCCTAACCCTAAACCAAATGAAACCCTAAACCTAAACCTAAACCTAACCCAAACCCAAACCCTAAACCTAACCCTAAACCTAACCCTAACCCAAACCCAAACCCTAACCCTAAACCTAACCCAAATCCTAAACCTAACCCTAATCCTAACCCAAATGAAACCCTAACCCTAAACCTAAACCTAACCCAAACCCAAACCCTAACCCTAACCCTAACCCTAACCCTAACCCTAACACAAAACCTAATCCTAACGCTAAAACAAAACCTAACACTAATACTAACCCTACCCCTAACCCTAACTCAAACCCAAACTCTAACACTAACACTAACCCTAACCCTAAACCTTAACTTAACCCAAACACAAACCCTAACCCTAACGCTAAACCTAAAGTTTACCCTAACCCTAAACCTAACCCTAACCGAAACAAAAAACCATAACCCTAACCCTATCCCTAACACTAACCCTAAACCTATTCCTAACCCAAACCCTAACCCCAACGCTAAATCTAACCCAAACCCTAACCCTAACCCTAATCCTAACCCTGACTCTCATCCTAACATTAACCCTAAACCTAAGCGTAACCCTAACCCTAAAACTAACATTAATCCTAACATTAACCCAAACCCTAACATTAACCCTAACCCAAACCCTAACACTAATACTAAGTATAACGCTAACCCTAAACCAAATACTAACCCAAACGCTAACCCTAACTCTAATGCTAACCCTAACCCTAACCTTAACCTTAATTCTTAACCTAACCCTACTCCTAACCCAAACCCTAACCCTAACCCTAACCCTAACCCTAACACAAACCCTAAACATAACCCTAACCCTAACTCTAAATCTAACCTTTACCCATACACAAACCCTAACACTAACACTAACCCTAAACCTATCCCTTACCCTAACCCAAATCCAAAACCTAACCCTAACCCTAACCCTAACCCTAAACCTAACCCTAACACTAACCCTAACCCAAAACCTAACCCTAACCCTAACCCTAAACCTAAACCTAACCCTAACCCTAACCCTAACCCAAACCCAAACCCTAAACCTAACGCTAACCCAAACCCAAACACTAACCCTAACCCTAACCCTAAACCTAACCCAAACCCTAACCCTAACCCTAACCCGTACCCAAATGAAACCCTAACCCTAAACCTAAACCTAACTCTAAAACTATCCCTAACCTAAACCCTAACCCTAACGCTAAACCTAACCCAAACCCTAACCCTAACCCTAACCCTAACCCAAAACCAAACCCTAACCCTAAACCAAACCCTAACCCTAACCGAAACCCTATCCATAACCCTAACCCTAACCCAAATGCTAACCGTAAGCCTAACCCTAACGAAAAACCAAACCCTAACCCTAACCCTAAACCTGACCCTAACTCAAACCCAAACCCGAAACCTAAACCTAACCCATACCCTAACCCTAACCCTAATCCTAACCATAACCCTAACCCTAATCCAAACCGTAACCCTAACAGTAACCCTAACCCTAATCCTAACATTAACCCTAAACCTAACACTAAACATAACCCAAATCCTAAACCTAATCCTAATTATAACCCTAATCCTAACACAAATCCTAACCCTAAACCTAAACCTAACCCTAACCCTAAACCTAACCCAAACCCTAACCCTAACCCTAACCCTAACCCTAACCCAAAACCAAACCCTAACCCTAAACCAAACCCTGACCCTAACCCAAACCGTAATCATAACCCTAACCCTAACCCAAATGCTAACCATAAGCTTAACCCTAACGAAAAACCAAACCCTAACCCTAACCCTAAACCTGACCCTAACTCAAACCCAAACCCTAACCCTAAACCTAACGCTAACCCAAACCCAAACACTAACCCTAACCCTAACCCTAAACCTAACCCAAACCCTAAACCTAACCCTAACCCGTACCCAAATGAAACCCTAACCCTAATCCTAAACCTAACCCTAAAACTATCCCTAATCCAAACCCTAACCCTAACGAATAACCTAACCCAAACCCTAACCCTAACCCTAACCCTAACCCAAAACCAAACCCTCACCCTAAACCAAACCCTAACCCTAACCCAAACCCTAACCATAACCCTAACCCTAACCCAAATGCTAACCTTAAGCCTAACCCTAACGAAAAACCAAACCCTAACCCTAACCCTAAACCTGACCCTAACTCAAACCCAA
>JAJHUQ010000041.1:867500-875000 GCA_035773235.1 Eospalax fontanierii | reverse complement strand
AACCCAAACACAAACCCTAAACCTAACCCTAAACCTAAACTTTACCCTAAACCTAACCCTAACCCTAACCCAAACCCAGAACCTAACCCTAACCCTAACCCTAAAACTATCCCTAACCCTAACGCTAAACCTAACACAAACCCTAACCCTAACCCTAACCCTAACCCTGACTCTCATCCTATCATTAACCCTAACACTCAGCGTAACCCTAACCCAAACCCTAACCCTAATCCTACCTGTAAAGCTAACCCTAAAACAAATCCTAAACCTAACCCTAAACCTAACCCTAATCCTAATCCTTCCCCTAACCCTGACCCATCCTTAACCCTAACCCTAAACCTAATCCTAATCCTAACATTAACCCTAACCCTAACCCTAACCCTAACCCTAAACCTAACCAAAACCCAAACACTAACCCTAACCCTAAACCTAACCCAAACCCAAAGCCTAACCCTAACCCTAACTCTAAACCTAACCCAAACACAAAGCCTAAACCTAACCCTAAACCTAACCATAACACAAACCCTAACCCTAAACCAAACCAAAAGCCTAACCTTAACCCTAACCCTAACCCTTACCCTAACCCTAACCCTAATCCTAACATTAACCCAAACCCTAACACAATCCCTAACACTAATACTAAGTATAATCCTAACCGAAACCCAAATCCTAACCCTAACCCTAACCCTACCCCTAATCCTAACCCTAACCCTAACCCTAACCAAAACCCTAAACCTAACCCTAAACCTAAAGCAAAACCTAACCCTAACACCAATCGTAACAAAAAACCTAACCCTAACCGCAACCTTAACCGTCACCCTAAACACAACCCAAACTCTAAACTTAACCCTAATCCTACCCCTAACCCAAACCCTAACACTAACCATAACCCTAACCCTAACACAAACACTAACCATAACCCTAATGCTAACTCTAAATCTAACCTTAACCCATACCCAAACCCTAACACTAACACTAACCCTAACCCTAACCCTATCTCTTACCCTAACCCAAACCCAAAACCTAACCCTCACCCTAAACCTAACTCTAACACAAACACTAACCCTAACCCAAGCCAAAAGCCTAACTTTAACCCTAACCCTAACCCTAACCCTAACCCTAACCCTGACTCTCATCCTAACATTAACCCTAACACTAAGCGTAACCCTAACCCAAACCCTAACCCTAATCCTTCCTGTAGAGCTATCGCTAAAACAAATCCTAAACCTAACCCTAAACCTAACCCTAACCCTAATCCTAACCCTAACCCTAACCCATCATTAAACCTAACCCTAACCCTAATCCTAATCCTAACATTAACCCTAACCCTAACCTTAACCCTAACCCTAACCCAAACACAAAAACTAACCCTAACCCTAAACCTAACCCAAACCCAAAGCCTAACCCTAACCCTAACCCTAAACCTACCCCAAACACAAAGCCCAAACCTAACCCTAAACCTAACCCTAACACCAACCCTAACCCTAACCCAAACCCAAAGCCTAACCTTAACCCTAACCCTAACCCTAACCCTAATCCTAACACAAATGAAACCCTAACCCTAAACCTAAACCTAACCCAAATCCAAACCCTAACCCTGACCCTATCCCTAACCCTTACGCTAAACCTGACACTAACCCTAAACCTATCCCTATCCCAAACCCTAATCCTAACGCTAAACCTAACCCAAACCGTAACCCTAACTCTAAAGCTAACCCTGACTCTCTTCCTAACATTAACCCTAACCGTAAGCGTAACCCTAACCCAAACCATAACCCTAATCCTAACTGTAAAGCTAACCCTAAACCAACTCCTAAACCTAACCTAACCCTATCCCTAACCCTAATCCTAACCCTTACCCTAACCCTAACCCATCCTTAACCCTAACCCTAACCCTAACCTTATCCTAACATTAACCCTAACCCTATCCCTTACCCTAACCCCAATCCAAAACCTAACCCTTACCCTAACCCTAAACCTAATCCTAACCCTAACACTAACCCTAAACCAAACCCTAATCATAACCCTAACCCTATCCCAAACCCTAACCCTTACCCTAAACCTAACAAAAACAATAATCCTAACCCTAACCCTAAACCAAACACTAACCCTAACCCAAAACCAAAGCCTAATCCTAAAACTAACCCTAACCCAAACCCAAATCCTAAACCTAACCCTAACCCTAAGCCTAAACCTAACCCTAACCCAAACCCTAACCCTAACCCTAACCCTAACCTAAAACCTAAACCTATCCCTAACCCTAACCGTAAAACAAACCCTAACCCTAATCCTAGCTATAACCCTAACACTAACCCAAATCCTAACCCTAACCCTAACCCAAACTCTAACCCTAACCCTAACCCTAACTCAAACTCAATCCCTATCCCTAACCCTGACCCTAAACCTAACCCTAGCAATAACCCCAACCCAAACCGTTACGCTAACCCTCACCCTAACCCTAACACAAACCGTAAGCCTAACCGTAACCCTCAACCTATCCGTAACCCTAACCCAAACATTAACGATAACCCTAACCCTAACAGTAATCATAACATTAACCCTAACCCTAACCCTAACCCTATTCCAAACCCTAACCCTAATCCTTACTATAACCCTAACCCTAACCCAAAACCTAAACCTCACCCTTACCATAACCCAAACCCTAACCCTAACCCTAACCCTAACCCAAACCGTTACCCTAACCCTAACCCTAACCCTCACAGTATCCCTAACCCTAATCCAAACCTTAACCATAAACCTAACCCTAAACCTAATCCTAACATTAACCCTAACCCTAACCTTAACCCTAACCCGAAACTTAAACCAAAACCTAACCCTAACCCTACAACAAAACCTAACACTCATCCTAACACTATCCCTAACCCTAACCCTAACCCAATCCCAAACCCTAACACTAACACTAAACCTAAAACTAACTCTAAACCTACACCAAACCCTAAACCTAACCCTAAACCTAAACTTTACCCTAACCCTAACCCTAACCCTAACCCAAACCCAAACCCTAACCCTAACCCTAACCCTAAAACTATCCCTAACCCAAACCCTAACCCTAACGCTAAACCTAACCGAAACCCTCACCCTAACCCTAATCCTAACCCTGACTCTCATCCTAACATTAACCCTAACACTTATCGTAACCCTAACCCAAACCCTAAACCTAATCCTACCTGTAAAGCTAACCCTAAAACAAATCCTAAACCTAACCCTAAACCTAACCCTAATCCTAATCCTAACCCTAACCCTAACGCATCCTTAACACTAACGCTAACCCTAATCCTAATCCTAACATTAACCCTAACCCTAACCCTAACCCTAACCCTAAACCTAACCCAAACCCAAACACTAACCCTAACCCTAAACCTAACCCAAACCCAAAGCCTAACCCTAAACCTAACCCTAAACCTAACCCAAACACAAAGCCTAAACCTAACCCTAAACCTAACCCTAACACAAACCCTAACCCTAAACCAAACCCAAAGCCTAACCTTAACCCTAACCCTAACCCTAACCCTAACCCTAACCCTAATCCTAACATTAACCCAAACCCTAACATTAACCCTAACCCAATCCCTAACACTAATACTAAGTATAACGCTAACCCTAAACCAAATGCTAACCCAAACCCTAACCTTAACCCTAATCCTAACCCTAACACTAACCTTAACCCTAATCCTAAACCTAACCCTAACACTAAACCAAACCCTAACCCTAACCCTAATCGTAACATTAACCCTAACCCAAACAGTAACCTTAACTCTAACCCTAACCATAACCCAAACTCTAAACTTAACCCTAACCCTACCACTAACCCAAACCCTAACCCTAACACTAACCCTAACCCTAACACAAACCCTAACCATAACCCTAACCCTAACTCTAAATCTAACCTTAACCCATACCCAAACCCTAACACTAACACTAACCCTAACCGTATCACTTACCCTAACCCAAACCCAAATCCTAACCCTAACCCTAACCCTAACCCTAAACCTAACCCTAACACTAACCCTAACCCAAACCCTAACCCTAACCCTAACCCTAACCCTAAACCTAACCCTAACCCTAACCCTAAACCAAACCCAAACCCTAAACCAAACACTAAACCTAACGCTAACCCAAACCCAATCACTAACCCTAACCCTAACCCTAAACCTAACCCAAACCCTAACCCTAATCCTAATCCGTACCCAAATGAAACCCTAACCCTAAACCTAAACCTAACCCAAAACCAAACCCTAACCCTAACCCTAACCCTAACCCTAAAACTATCCCTAACCCAAACCCTAACCCTACCGCTAAACCTAACCCAAACCCTAACCCTAACCCTGACTCTCATCCTAACATTAACCCTAACACTAAGCGTAACCCTAACCCTAACCCTACCTGTAAAGCCAACCCTAAAACAAATCCTAAACCTAAATCTAAACCTAACACTAACCCTAACCCTAACACTAACCCATCCTTAACCCTAACCCTAACCCTAATCCTAATCCTAACATTAAACCTAACCCTAACCCTAACCCTAAACCTAAACCTAACCCAAACCCAAACCCTAACCCTAACCCTAAACCTAACCCAAACCCAAAGCCTAACCCTAACCCTAACCCTAAACCTAACCCAAACCCAAAGCCTAACCCTAAACCTAACCCTAAACCTAACCCAAACCCAAAGCCTAAACCTAACACTAAACCTAACCCTAACACAAACCCTAACTCTAACCCAAACCCAAAGCCTAACCTTAACCCTAACCCTAACCCTTACCCTAACCCTAACCCTAATCCGAACATTAACCCAAACCCTAACATTAACCCTAACCCAAACCCTAACACTAATACTAAGTATAACGCTAACCCTAAACCAAATACTAACCCAAACCCTAACCCTAACCCTAATCCTAACCCTAACCCTAAACTTAAACGTAATCCTAAACCTAACCCTAACACTAAACCAAACCTAACCCTAACCCTAACCCTAACCCTAATCGTAACATTAACCCTAACCCTAACCGTAACCTTAACTCTAACCCTAACCACAACCCAAACTCTAAACTTAACCCTAACCCTACCACTAACCCAAACCCTAACCCTAACACTAACCCTAAACCTAACACAAACCCTAACCGTAACCCTAACCCTAACACTAAATCTAACCTTAACCCATACCCAAACCTTAACACTAACACTAACCCTAACCCTATCCCTTACCCTCACCCAAACCCCAAACCTAACCCTAACCCTAACCCTAACCCTAAACCTAACCCTAACACTAACCCTAACCCAAACCCTAACCCTAACCCTAACCCTAACCCTAAACCTAACCCTAACCCTAACCCAAACCCAAACCCTAAACCAAACACTGAACCTAACGCTAACCCAAACCCAAACACTAACCCTAACACTAACCCTAAACCTAACCCAAACCCTAATCCTAACCTTAATCCGTACCCCAATGAAACCCTAACCCTAAACCTAAACCTAACCCAAAACCAAACCCTAACCCTAACCCTAACCCTAACCCTAAAACTATCCCTAACCCAAACCCTAACCCAAACCCTAAACCTAACCCAAACCCTAACCCTAACCCTGACTCTCATCCTAACATTAACCCTAACACTAAGCGTAAACCTAACCCAAACCCTAACCCTAATCCTACCTGTAAAGCCAACCCTAAAACAAATCCAAAACCTAACTCTAAACCTAACACTAACCCTAACCCTAACACTAACCCATCCTTAACCCTAACCCTAACCCTAATCCTAATCCTAACATTAACCCTAACTCTAACCATAACCCTAAACCTAAACCTAACCCAAACCCAAACCCTAACCCTAACCCTAAACCTAACCCAAACCCAAAATCTAAGCCTAAACCTAACCCTAAACCTAACCCTAAACCTAACCCTAATCCTAACATTAACCCAAACTCTAACATTAACCCTAACCCAAACCCTAACACTAATACTAAGTATAACGCTAACCCTAAACCAAATCCTAACCCAAACCCTAACCCTAACCCTAATCCTAACCCTAACCCTAACCTTAACCATAATCCTAAACCTAACCCTAAACCTAAACCAAAACCTAACCCTAACACTAATCGTAACATTAACCCTAATCCTAACCGTAACCTTACCCCTAACCCTACCCATAACCCAAACTCTAAACTTACCCCTAATCCTACCCCTAACCCAAACCCTAACCCTAACCATAACCCTAACCCTAACACAAACCCTAACCATAACCCTAACGCTAACTCTAAATCTAACCTTAACCCATACCCAAACCCTAACACTAACACTAACCCTAACCCTAACCCTACCCCTTACACTAACCCAAACCCAAAACCTAGCCCTCACCCTAACCCTAACCCTAAACCTAACCCTAACACTAATCCTAACCCAAGCCCTAACCCTAACCCTAACCCTAAACCTAAACCTAACCCTAACCCTAACCCTAACCCAAACCCAAACCCTAAACCTAACCCGAAACGTAACCCTAACCCAAACCCAAGCACTAACCCTAACCCTAACTCTCAACCTAACCCGAAACCTAACCCTAACGCTAAAACAAACCCTAACACTAATCCTAACCCTACCCCTAACCCTAACCCAAACCCAAACTCTAACACTAAAACTAACCCTAACCCTAAACCTTAACCTAACTCAAACACAAACCCTAACCCTAACCCTAAACCTAACCCAAACCCAAAGCCTAACCCTAACCCTAACCCTAAACCTCACCCAAACACAAAGCGTAAACGTAACCCTAAACCTAACCCTAACACAAACCCTAACCCTAAACCAAACACAAAGCCTAACCTTAACGCTAACCCTAACCCTAACCCTAACCCTAACCCTAACCCTAAACCTAACAGTAAACCAAACCCTAACATTAACCCTAACCCAAATCCTAACACTAATACTAAGTATAACGCTAACCCTAAACCAAATACTAACCCAAACCCTAACCTTAACCCTAATCCTAACCCTAACCCTAACCTTAACCCTAATCCTAAACCTAACCCTAACACTAAACCAAACCTAACCCTAACCCTAACCCTAACCCTAATCGTAACATGAACCCTAACCCTAACCGTAAACTTAACTCTAACCCTAACCATAACCCAAACTCTAAACTTAACCCTAACCCTACCACTAACCCAAACCCTAACCCTAACACTAACCCTAACCCTAACACAAACCTTAACCGTAACCCTAACCCTAACACTAAATCTAACCTTAACCCATACCCAAACCCTAACACTAACACTAAACCTAACCCTATCCCTTACCTAACCCAAACCCAAAACCTAACTCTAAACCTAACCCTAACCTTAAACCTAACCCTAACACTAACCCTAACCCAAACCCTAACCCTAACCCTAACCCTAACCCTAAACCTAACCCTAACCCTAACCCTAACCCAAACCCAAACCCTAAACCAAACACTAAACCTAACGCTAACCCAAACCCAAACACTAA
>JAJHUQ010000041.1:850000-852500 GCA_035773235.1 Eospalax fontanierii | reverse complement strand
TAACCCTATCCCTTACCCTAACCCAAACCCACAGCCTATCCCTAACCCTAAAGCTAACCCTAAACCTAACCCTAACACTAACCCTAACCCAAACCCTAACCCTAATCCTAACGCTTACCCTAAACCTAACCCAAACCCTATCCCTAACCCTAACCCGTACCCAAATGAAACCCTAAACCTAAACCTAACCCAAAACCAAACCCTAAACCTAACCCTAAACCTAACAATACCCCAAACCCAAACCCTAAACCTAACCCTAAACCTAACCCAAACCCTAACCCTAACCCTAACCCAAATTAAACCCTAACCCTAAACCTAAACCTAACCCAAACCCAAAACCTTCCCCTAACCCTTACCCTAATCCTTACCCTTACACAAAACCTAACCCTTACGCTTAAACAAACCCTAACACTAATCCTAACCCTACACCTAACCCTAATCCTAACCCTAACCCTAACCCTAACCCTAACCCTCACCCTACCCCTAACCCACACCCAAACTCTAACGCTAACACTAACCCTAACCCTAACCCTTAACCTATCCCAAACACAAACCCTAACCCTAACCCTAAACCTAGACTTTACCCTAACCCTAACATTAACCCTAAACCTAAACCAAACCGAAACCATAACCATAACCCAAACCCTAAACCTAAACCTAACACAAACCCTAACACTAACCCTAAACCAAACCCTAACCCTAATCCTAACCCTAAACCAAACCAAAACCATAACCATAACCCAAAACTTAACCTAAACCTAACACAAACCCTAACCCTAAACCTAACCTTAACCCTAACCCAAAACCAAACCCTAACCCTAAACCAAACCCTAACCCTAACCCAAACCCTAACCATAACCCTAACCCTAACCCAAATGCTAACCATAAGCCTAACCCTAACGAAAAACCAAACCATAACCCTAACCCTAAACCTGACCCTAACCCAAACCCAAACCCTAACCCTAAACCTAACCCAAACCCTAACCCTAACCCTAATCCTAAACATAACCCGAACCCTAATCCAAACAGAAACCCTAACAGTAACCCTAACCCTAATCCTAACATTAACCCTAAACCTAACCCTAAACATAACCCAAATCCTAAACCTAATCCTAATTATAACCCTAATCCTAACACAAATCCTAACCTTAAACCTAACCCTAACCCTAACCCTAACACTAAACCTAACCCTAAACCTAACCTAAACAATAACCCTAACCCTAACCCTATCCCTAAACCTAAACCAATGCAAAACGTAACATTAACCCTAAACCTAACCCTAACCCATACCGAAACCCTAAACCTAACCCTAACCCTAATCCTAAACCTAACCCTAACCCTAACCCTAACCCTAACCCTAACCCTAAACCTAACCCTAACCCAAATCCTAACACTAATCCTAAACCTAACCCTAACCCTAACCCTAAACCGAACCCAAAGCATAACCATAAATAAAATCCTAACCCTAAACCTAACACAAACCCTAACCCTAACCCTAACCCTAAATCTAAACCTAACAATAACACAAAACCTAACCATAACCCTAACCCTAACCCTAACTCTAACCTTAACCCATACCCAAACCCTAACACTAACACTAACCCTAACCCTAACCCTGACCCTAACCTAAACCCAAAATCTAACCCTAACCCTAAACCTAAATCTAACACTAACCCTAACCCAAACCCTGACCCTAACCATAACCCTAAACCTAAACGTAAACCTAACCTAAACCCTAACCATAACCCTAACCCTAACCCAAATGAAACCCTAACTCTAAACCTAAACCTAACCTAAACCCAAACCCTAAACCTAACCCTAAACCTAACCCTAACCGAAACCCAAACCCTATCCCTAACCCTAACCCTAAACCTAACCCAAACCCTAACCCTAACTCTAACCCTCACCCAAATGAAACCCTAACCCTAAACCTAAACATAACCCAAACCCAAACCCTAACCCTAACCCTAACCCTAACCGTAACCCTAACCCTAACCCAAAACCTAACCCTAACGCTAAAACAAACCCTAACACTAATCCTAACCCTACCCCTAACCCTAACCCAAACCCAAACTCTAACACTAACACTAACCCTAACCCTAAAACTTAACCTAGCCCAAACACAAACCCTAACCCTAACCCTAAACCTAAACTTTACCCTAACCCTAACCCTAACCCTAAGCCAAATCCAAACCATAACCCTAACCCTAACCCTAACCCTAAACCTATCGCTAACCCAAACCCTAACCCTAACGCTAAACCTAACCCAAACCCTAACCCTAACCCTGACTCTCATCCTAACATTAACCCTAACACTAAGCGTAACCCTCACCCAAACCCTAACCCTAATCCTACCTGTAACGCCAACCCTAAAACAAATCCTAAACCTAACCCTAAACCTAACCCTAACCCTAACCCTAACACTAACCCATCCTTAACCCTAACCCTAACCCTAATCCTAATCCTAACATTAACCCTAACCCTAACCCTAACCCTAAAC
>JAJHUQ010000041.1:842500-845000 GCA_035773235.1 Eospalax fontanierii | reverse complement strand
CACTTGCCCTAACCCTAAACCTAACCCAAACCCAAAGCCTAACCCTAACCCTAAGCCTAAACCTAAACCAAACACGAAGCCTAAACGTAACCCTAAACCTAACCCTAACACAAACCCTAACCCTAACCAAAACCCAAAGCCTAACCATAACCCTAACCCTAAACCTAACCCTAACCCTAACCCTAACCCTAACCCTAACCCTAATCCTAACATTAACCCAAAACCTAACATTAACCCTAACCCAAACCCTAACACTGATACTAAGTATAACGCTAACCCTAAACCAAATCCTAACCCAAACCCTAACCCTAACCCTAATCCTACCCCTAACCCTAACCTTAACCCTAATCCTAAACCTAACCCTAACCCTAAACCAAACCCTAAACCTAACCCTAACCCTAACCCTAATCGTAAAATTAACCCTAACCCTAACCATAACCTTAACTCTAACCCTAACCCTAACCCAAACTCTAAACTTAACCCTAACCCTACCCCTAACCCAAACCATAACACTAACCCTAACACAAACCCTAACCATAATCCTAACCCTAACTCTAAATCTAACCTTCACCCATACCCAAACCCTAACACTAACACTAACACTAACCCTATCCCTTACCCTAACCCAAACCCAAAACCTAACCCTAACCCTAAAGCTAACCCTAAACCTAACCCTAACACTAACCCTAACCCAAACCCTAACCCTAATCCTAACGCTAACCCTAAACCTAACCCAAACCCTAACCCTAACCCTAACCCGTACCCAAATGAAACCCTAAACCTAAACCTAACCCAAAACCAAACCCTAAACCTAACCCTAAACCTAACAATAACCCAAACCCAAACCCTAAACCTAACCCTAAACCTAACCCAAACCCTAACCCTAACCCTAACCCAAATTAAACCCTAACCCTAAACCTAAACCTAACCCAAACCCAAAACCTTCCCCTAACCCTAAACCTAATCCTAACCCTAACACAAAACCTAACCCTAACGCTAAAACAAACCCTAACACTAATCCTAACCCTACACCTAACCCTAATCCTAACCCTAACCCTAACCCTAACCCTAACCCTAACCCTATCCCTAACCCAAACCCAAACTCTAACACTAACACTAACCCTAACCCTAAACCTTAACCTATCCCAAACACAAACCCTAACCCTAACCCTAAACCTAGACTTTACCCTAACCCTAACATTAACCCTAAACCTAAACCAAACCGAAACCATAACCATAACCCAAACCCTAAACCTAAACCTAACACAAACCCTAACACTAACCCTAAACCAAACCCTAACCCTAATCCTAACCCTAAACCAAACCAAAACCATAACCATAACCCAAAACTTAACCTAAACCTAACACAAACCCTAACCCTAAACCTAACCTTAACCCTAACCCAAAACCAAACCCTAACCCTAAACCAAACCCTAACCCTAACCCAAACCCTAACCATAACCCTAACCCCAACCCAAATGCTAACCACAAGCCTAACCCTAACGAAAAACCAAACCATAACCCTAACCCTAAACCTGACCCTAACCCAAACCCAAACCCTAACCCTAAACCTAACCCAAACCCTAACCCTAACCCTAATCCTAAACATAACCCGAACCCTAATCCAAACAGAAACCCTAACAGTAACCCTAACCCTAATCCTAACATTAACCCTAAACCTAACCCTAAACATAACCCAAATCCTAAACCTAATCCTAATTATAACCCTAATCCTAACACAAATCCTAACCTTAAACCTAACCCTAACCCTAACCCTAACACTAAACCTAACCCTAAACCTAACCTAAACAATAACCCTAAACGTAACCCTTACCCTAACCCAAACCCTAACCGTAATCCTAAACCTAATCCTAACCCTAACCCTAATCCTTAACCTAACCCAAACCCTAACCCTAAACGTAACCCTTACCCTTACTCTAACCCTAACCATAAACCTAACCCTAACCATAAACCTAACCCTAACACAAACCCTTACCCTAACCCTAACCCTAACCATAACCCTAATCCTAACATTAACCATAACCCTATACCTAACCGAAACCCTAACCCTAACCCTAACCCTAACCCTAATCCTAAACCTAACCCAAAACCTAACCCTAAACGTAACCCTTACCCTAAATCAAACCCTAAACCTAACCCTAAACCTAACTCTAACCCTAACCCTAAACCTAACCCTAAACCTAAACCTAACCCAAACCCTAACACTAACCCTAATCCAAACGAAACCCTAACCCTAACCCTAAATATAACCCAAATCCAAACCCTAACCCTAACCAAAAACCTAACCCTAACCGTAAAACAAATTTTAACACTAACCCTAACACTAACCCTTAATCTAATCCAAACCCAAACCCTAACACTAACACTAACGCTAACCCTAACCCTTACCCTAGCCCAAATACAAACCATAACCCTAAACCTAAACATAATTCTAACCCTAACCCAAACCCTAAACCTAACCCTAACCAAACTCAAACCC
>JAJHUQ010000041.1:825000-827500 GCA_035773235.1 Eospalax fontanierii | reverse complement strand
ACCCTAACCATAACCTTAACTCTAACCCTAACCCTAACCCAAACTCTAAACTTAACCCTAACCCTACCCCTAACCCAAACCATAACACTAACCCTAACACAAACCCTAACCATAATCCTAACCCTAACTCTAAATCTAACCTTCACCCATACCCAAACCCTAAGACTAACACTAACACTAACCCTATCCCTTACCCTAACCCAAACCCAAAACCTAACCCTAACCCTAAAGCTAACCCAAAACCTAACCCTAACACTAACCCTAACCCAAACCCTAACCCTAATCCTAACGCTAACCCTAAACCTAACCCAAACCCTAACCCTAACCCTAACCCGTACCCAAATGAAACCCTAAACCTAAACCTAACCCAAAACCAAACCCTAAACCTAACCCTAAACCTAACAATAACCCAAACCCAAACCCTAAACCTAACCCTAAACCTAACCCAAACCCTAACCCTAACCCTAACCCAAATTAAACCCTAACCCTAAACCTAAACCTAACCCAAACCCAAAACCTTCCCCTAACCCTAACCCTAATCCTAACCCTAACACAAAACCTAACCCTAACGCTAAAACAAACCCTAACACTAATCCTAACCCTACACCTAACCCTAATCCTAACCCTAACCCTAACCCTAACCCTAACCCTAACCCTATCCCTAACCCAAACCCAAACTCTAACACTAACACTAACCCTAACCCTAAACCTTAACCTATCCCAAACACAAACCCTAACCCTAACCCTAACCCTAAACCTAGACTTTACCCTAACCCTAACATTAACCCTAAACCTAAACCAAACCGAAACCATAACCATAACCCAAACCCTAAACCTAAACCTAACACAAACCCTAACACTAACCCTAAACCAAACCCTAACCCTAATCCTAACCCTAAACCAAACCAAAACCATAACCATAACCCAAAACTTAACCTAAACCTAACACAAACCCTAACCCTAAACCTAACCTTAACCCTAACCCAAAACCAAACCCTAACCCTAAACCAAACCCTAACCCTAACCCAAACCCTAACCATAACCCTAACCCTAACCCAAATGCTAACCATAAGCCTAACCCTAACGAAAAACCAAACCATAACCCTAACCCTAAACCTGACCCTAACCCAAACCCAAACCCAACCCTAAACCTAACCCAAACCCTAACCCTAACCCTAATCCTAAACATAACCCGAACCATAATCCAAACAGAAACCCTAACAGTAACCCTAACCCTAATCCTAACATTAACCCTAAACCTAACCCTAAACATAACCCAAATCCTAAACCTAATCCTAATTATAACCCTAATCCTAACACAAATCCTAACCTTAAACCTAACCCTAACCCTAACCCTAACACTAAACCTAACCCTAAACCTAACCTAAACAAAAACCCTAACCCTAACCCTATCCCTAAACCTAAACCAATCCAAAAAGTAACATTAACCCTAAACCTAACCCTAACCCATACCGAAACCCTAAACCTAACCCTAACCCTAATCCTAAACCTAACCCTAACCCTAACCCTAACCCTAACCCTAACCCTAAACCTAACCCTAACCCAAATCCTAACACTAATCCTAAACCTAACCCTAACCCTAACCCTAAACCGAACCCAAAGCATAACCATAAATAAAATCCTAACCCTAAACCTAACACAAACCCTAACCCTAACCCTAACCCTAAATCTAAACCTAACAATAACACAAAACCTAACCATAACCCTAACCCTAACCCTAACTCTAACCTTAACCCATACCCAAACCCTAACACTAACACTAACCCTAACCCTAACCCTGACCCTAACCTAAACCCAAAATCTAACCCTAACCCTAAACCTAAATCTAACACTAACCCTAACCCAAACCCTGACCCTAACCATAACCCTAAACCTAAACGTAAACCTAACCTAAACCCTAACCATAACCCTAACCCTAACCCAAATGAAACCCTAACTCTAAACCTAAACCTAACACAAACCCAAACCCTAAACCTAACCCTAAACCTAACCCTAACCGAAACCCAAACCCTATCCCTAACCCTAACCCTAAACCTAACCCAAACCCTAACCCTAACTCTAACCCTCACCCAAATGAAACCCTAACCCTAAACCTAAACATAACCCAAACCCAAACCCTAACCCTAACCCTAACCCTAACCCTAACCCTAACCCTAACCCAAAACCTAACCCTAACGCTAAAACAAACCCTAACACTAATCCTAACCCTACCCCAAACCCTAACCCAAACCCAAACTCTAACACTAACACTAACCCTAACCCTAAAACTTAACCTAACCCAAACACAAACCCTAACCCTAACCCTAAACCTAAACTTTACCCTAACCCTAACCCTAACCCTAAGCCAAATCCAAACCATAACCCTAACCCTAACCCTAACCCTAAACCTATCGCTAACCCAAACCCTAACCCTAACGCTAAACCTAACCCAAACCCTAACCCTAACCCTGACTCTCATCCTAACATTAACCCTAACACT
>JAJHUQ010000041.1:795000-817500 GCA_035773235.1 Eospalax fontanierii | reverse complement strand
CACTAACCCTAACACTAACCCTTAATCTAATCCAAACCCAAACCCTAACACTAACACTAACGCTAACCCTAACCCTTACCCTAGCCCAAATACAAACCATAACCCTAAACCTAAACATAATTCTAACCCTAACCCAAACCCTAACCCTAACCCTAACCAAACTCAAACCCTAATCCTAACCTTAACCCTAACCCTAAACCAAACCCTAACCCTAAACCTAACCGTAATCCTAAACCTAACCCTAAACCTAACCCTAACCATTACCCTAACCCTAACCCTAACCCTATCCCTAAACCTAAACCAATCCAAAACGAAACATTAACCCTAAACCTAACCCTAACCCATACCGAAACCCTAAACCTAACCCTAACCCTAATCCTAAACCTAACCCTAACCCTAACCCTAACCCTAACCCTAACCCTAAACCTAACCCTAACCCAAATCCTAACACTAATCCTAAACCTAACCCTAACCCTAACCCTAAACCGAACCCAAAGCATAACCATAAAGAAAATCCTAACCCTAAGCCTAACACAAACCCTAACCCTAACCCTAACCCTAAATCTAACCCTAACAATAACACAAAACCTAACCATAACCCTAACCCTAACCCTAACTCTAACCTTAACCCATACCCAAACCCTAACACTAACACTAACCCTAACCCTAACCCTGACCCTAACCTAAACCCAAAATCTAACCCTAACCCTAAACCTAAATCTAACACTAACCCTAACCCAAACCCTGACCCTAACCATAACCCTAAACCTAAACGTAAACCTAACCTAAACCCTAACCATAACCCTAACCCTAACCCAAATGAAACCCTAACTCTAAACCTAAACCTAACACAAACCCAAACCCTAAACCTAACCCTAAATCTAACCCTAACCGAAACCCAAACCCTATCCCTAACCCTAACCCTAAACCTAACCCAAACCCTAACCCTAACTCTAACCCTCACCCAAATGAAACCCTAACCCTAAACCTAAACATAACCCAAACCCAAACCCTAACCCTAACCCTAACCCTAAACCTAACCCTAACCCAAAAGCTAACCCTAACGCTAAAACAAACCCTAACACTAATCCTAACCCTACCCCTAACCCTAACCCAAACCCAAACTCTAACACTAACACTAACCCTAACCCTAAAACTTAACCTAACCCAAACACAAACCCTAACCCTAACCCTAAACCTAAACTTTACCCTAACCCTAACCCTAACCCTAAGCCAAATGCAAACCATAACCCTAACCCTAACCCTAACCCTAAACCTATCGCTAACCCAAACCCTAACCCTAAGGCTAAACCTAACCAAAACCCTAACCCTAACCCTGACTCTCATCCTAACATTAACCCTAACACTAAGCGTAACCCTAACCCAAACCCTAACCCTAATCCTACCTGTAACGCCAACCCTAAAACAAATCCTAAACCTAACCCTAAACCTAACCCTAACCCTAACCCTAACACTAACCCATCCTTAACCCTAACCCTAACCCTAATCCTAATCCTAACATTAACCCTAACCCTAACCCTAAACCTAAACCTAAACCGAACCCAAACCCAAACCCTAACCCTAACCCTAACCCTAACCCAAACCGAAAGCCTAACCCTAACAATAACCCTAAACCTAACCCAAACCCAAAGCCTAAACCTAACACTAAACCTAACCCTAACACAAACCCTAACGCTAACCCAAACCCAAAGCCTAACCTTAACCCTAACCCTAACCCTTACCCTAACCCTAACCCTAATCCTAACATTAACCCAAACCCTAACATTAACCCTAACCCAAACCCTAACACTAATACTAAGTATAACGCTAACGCTAAACCAAATCCTAACCCAAACCCTTACCATAACCATAATCCTAACCTTAACCCTAACCTTAACCATAATCCTAAACCTAACCCTAAACCTAAACCAAAACCTAACCCTAACACTAATCGTAACATTAACCCTAACCCTAACCGTAACCTTAACCCTAACCCTAACCATAAACCTAACTCTAAACTTAACCCTAATCCTACCACTAACCCAAACCCTAACCCTAACCATTACCCTAACCCTAACACAAACCCTAACCACAACCCTAATGCTAACTCTAAATCTAACCTTAACCCATACCCAAACCCCAACACTAACACTAACCCTAACCCTAACCCTATCCCTTACCCTAACCCAAACCCAAAACCTAACCCTCACCCTAACCCTAACCCTAAACCTAACCCTAACACTAATACTAAACCAAACCCTAACCCTAACCCTAACCCTAAACCTAAACCTAACCCTAACCCTAACCCTAACCCAAACCCAAACCCTAAACCTAACCCGAAACCTAACCCTAACCCAAACCCAAGCACTAACCCTAACCCTAACCCTAAACCTAACCCGAAACCTAACCCTAACGCTAAGCCTAACCCTAACACTAATCCTAAACCTACCCCGAACCCTAACCCAAACCCAAACTCTAACACTAAAACTAACCCTAACCCTAAACCTTAACCTAACCCAAACACAAAACCTAAACCTAACCCTAAACCTAAACATTACCCTAACCCTAACCCTAAACCTAACCCAAACCCAAACCCTAACCCTAACCCTAACCCTAAAACTATCCCTAACCCAAACCCAAACCCTAACCCTAACCCTAACCCTAATACTATCCCTATCCCTAACGCTAAACCTAACCCAAACCCTAACCCTAACCCTAACCCTAACACTGACTCTCATCCTACATTAACCCTAACACTATGCGTAACCCTAACCCAAACCCTAACCCTAATCCTACCTGTAAAGCTAACCCTAAAACAAATCCTAAACCTAACCCTAAACCTAACCCTAACCCTAACCCTAATCCTAACCCTAACCCTAACCCATCCTTAACCCTAACCCTAACCCTAATCCTAATCCTAACATTAATCCTAACCCTAACCCTAAACCTAACCCTAAACCTAAGAAAAGCCCAAACACTTGCCCTAACCCTAAACCTAACCCAAACCCAAAGCCTAACCCTAACACTAAGCCTAAACCTAAACCAAACACGAAGCCTAAACGTAACCCTAAACCTAACCCTAACACAAACCCTAACCCTAACCCAAACCCAAAGCCTAACCTTAACCCTAACCCTAACCCTAACCCTAACCCTAACCCTAACCCTAAACCTAACCCTAACCCTAATCCTAACATTAACCCAAAACCTAACATTAACCGTAACCCAAACCCTAACACTAATACTAACTATAACGCTAACCCTAAACCAAATCCTAACCCTAAACCTAACCCTAACCCTAACCCTAACCCTAACCCTAACCTTAACCCTAATCCTAAACCTAACCCTAACCCTAAACCAAACCCTAAACCTACCCCTAACCCTAACCCTAATCGTAACATTAACCCTAACCCTAATCGTAACCTTAACTCTAACCCTAACCCTAATCCAAACTCTAAACTTAACCCTAACCCTACCCCTAACCCAAACCATAACCCTAACCCTAACACAAACCCTAACCATAATCCTAACCCTAACTCTAAATCTAACCTTCACCCATACCCAAACCCTAACACTAACACTAACACTAACCCTATCCCTTACCCTAACCCAAACCCAAAACCTAACCCTAACCCTAAAGCTAACCCTAAACCTAACCCTAACACTAACCCTAACCCAAACCCTAACCCTAATCCTAACCCTAACCCTAAACCTAACCCAACCCCTAACCCTAACCCTAACCCGTACCCAAATGAAACCCTAAACCTAAACCTAAACCTAACCCAAAACCAAACCCTAAACCTAACCCTAACACTAATCCTAACCCAAACCCTAACCCTAACCCTAACCCTAAACCTAACCCAAACCCTAACCCTAACCCTAACCCAAATTAAACCCTAACCCTGAACCTAAACCTAACCCAAACCCAAACCCTTCCCCTAACCCTAACCCTAATCCTAACTCTAACACAAAACCTAACCCTAACGCTAAAACAAACCCTAACACTAATCCTAACCCTACACCTAACCCTAATCCTAACCCTAACCCTAACCCTAACCCTAACCCTAACCCTAACCCTAACCCAAAACCAAACTCTAACACTAACACTAACCCTAACCCTAAACCTTAACCTATCCCAAACACAAACCCTAACCCTAACCCTAAACCTAAACTTTACCCTAACCCTAACCTTAACCCTAAACCTAAACCAAACCGAAACCATAACCATAACCCAAACCCTAAACCTAAACCTAACACAAACCCTAACACTATCCCTAGACCAAACCCTAACCCTAATCCTTACCCTTAACCAAACCAAATCCATAACCATAACCCAAACCCCTAGCCTAAGCCTATCTCAAACCCTAACCCTAAACCTAAACTTAACCCTAACCCAATACCAAACCCTAACCCTAAACCAAACCCTAACCCTAACACAAACCCTAACCATAACCCTAACCCTAACCGAAATGCTAACCATAAGCCTAACCCTAACGAAAAACCAAACTCTAACCCTAACCCTAAACCTGACCCTAACCCAAACCCAAACCCTAACCCTAAACCTAACCCAAACCCTATCCCTAACCCTAATCCTAAACATAATCCGAACCCTAATCCAAACAGAAACCCTAACAGTAACCCTAACCCTAATCCTAACATTAACCCTAAACCTAACCCTAAACATAACCCAAATCCTAAACCTAATCCTAATTATAACCCTAATCCTAACACAAATCCTAACCCTAAACCTAACCCTAACCCTAACCCTAACACTAAACCTAACCCTAAACCTAACCTAAACAATAACCCTAAACGTAACCCTTACCCTAACCCAAACCCTAACCCTAATCCTAAACCTAATCCTAACCCTAACCCTAACCCTAACCCTAATCCTTAACCTAACCCAAACCCTAACCCTAAACGTAACCCTTACCCTTATTCTAAACCTAACCATAAACCTAACCCTAACCATAAACCTAACCCTAACACAAACCCTTACCCTAACCCTAACCCTAACCCTAATCCTAACATTAACCCTAACCCTATCCCTAACCGAAACCCTAACCCTACCCCTAACCCTAACCCTAATCCTAAACCTAACCCAAAACCTCACCCTAAACGTAACCCTTACCATAAATCAAACCCTAAACCTAACCCTAAACCTAACTCTATCCCTAACCCTAAACCTAACCCTAAACCTAAACCTAACCCAAACCCTAACACTAACCCTAATCCAAACGAAACCCTAACCCTAACCCTAAATATAACCCAAATCCAAACCCTAACCCTAACCAAAAACCTAACCCTAACCGTAAAACAAATTTTAACACTAACCCTAACACTAACCCTTAATCTAATCCAAACCCAAACCCTAACACTAACACTAACGCTAACCCTAACCCTTACCCTAGCCCAAATACAAACCATAACCCTAACCCTAAACATAATTCTAACCCTAACCCAAACCCTAAACCTAACCCTAACCAAACTCAAACCCTAATCCTAACCTTAACCCTAACCCTAAACCAAACCCTAACCCTAAACCTAACCGTAATCAAAAACCTAACCTTAAACCTAACCCTAACCCAAAACCCTAACCCTAACCCTATCCCTAAACCTAAACCAATCCAAAACGTAACATTAACCCTAAACCTAACCCTAACCCATACCGAAACCCTAAACCTAACCCTAACCCTAATCCTAAACCTAACCCTAACCCTAACCCTAACCCTAACCCTAACCCTAAACCTAACCCTAACCCAAATCCTAACACTAATCCTAAACCTAACCCTAACCCTAACCCTAAACCGAACCCAAAGCATAACCATAAATAAAATCCTAACCCTAAACCTAACACAAACCCTAACCCTAACCCTAACCCTAAATCTAACCCTAACAATAACACAAAACCTAACCATAACCCTAACCCTAACCCTAACTCTAACCTTAACCCATACCCAAACCCTAACACTAACACTAACCCTAACCCTAACCCTGACCCTAACCTAAACCCAAAATCTAACCCTAACCCTAAACCTAAACCTAAATCTAACACTAACCCTAACCCACAGCCTGACCCTAACCATAACCCTAAACCTAAACGTAAACCTAACCTAAACCCTAACCATAAGCCTAACCCTAACCCAAATGAAACCCTAACTCTAAACCTAAACCTAACCTAAACCCAAACCCTAAACCTAACCCTAAACCTAACCCTAACCGAAACCCAAACCCTATCCCTAACCCTAACCCTAAACCTAACCCAAACCCTAACCCTAACTCTAACCCTAACCCAAATGAAACCCTAACCCTAAACCTAAACATAACCCAAACCCAAACCCTAACCCTAACCCTAACCCAAAACCTAACCCTAACGCTAAAACAAACCCTAACACTAATCCTAACCCTACCCCTAACCCTAACCCAAACCCAAACTCTAACACTAACACTAACCTAACCCTAAAACTTAACCTAACCCAAACACAAACCCTAACCCTAACCCTAAACCTAAACTTTACCCTAACCCTAACCCTAACCCTAAGCCAAATCCAAACCATAACCCTAACCCTAACCCTAACCCTAAACCTATCCCTAACCCAAACCCTAACCCTAACGCTAAACCTAAACCAAACCCTAACCCTAACCCTGACTCTCATCCTAACATTAACCCTAACACTAAGCGTAACCCTAACCCAAACCCTAACCCTAATCCTACCTGTAACGCCAACCCTAAAACAAATCCTAAACCTAACCCTAAACCTAACCCTAACCCTAACCCTAACACTAACCCATCCTTAACCCTAACCCTAACCCTAATCCTAATCCTAACATTAACCCTAACCCTAACCCTAACCCTAACCCTAAACCTAAACCGAACCCAAACCCAAACCCTAACCCTAACCCTAAACCTAACCCAAACCGAAAGCCTAACCCTAACAATAACCCTAAACCTAACCCAAACCCAAAGCCTAAACCTAACACTAAACCTAACCCTAACACAAACCCTAACCCTAACCCAAACCCAAAGCCTAACCTTAACCCTAACCCTAACCCTTACCCTAACCCTAACCCTAATCCTAACATTAACCCAAACCCTAACATTAACCCTAACCCAAACCCTAACACTAATACTAAGTATAACGCTAACCCTAAACCAAATCCTAACCCAAACCCTTACCCTAACCCTAATCCTAACCTTAACCCTAACCTTAACCATAATCCTAAACCTAACCCTAAACATAAACCAAAACCTAACCCTAACACTAATCGTAACATTAAACCTAACCCCAACCGTAACCTTAACCCTAACCCTAACCATAACCCAAACTCTAAACTTAACCCTAATCCTACCCCTAACCCAAACCCTAACCCTAACCATAACCCTAACCCTAACACAAACCCTAACCATAACCCTAACGCTAACTCTAAATCTAACCTTGACCCATACCCAAACCCTAACACTAACACTAACCCTAACCCTAACCCTAACCCTTACCCTAACCCAAACCCAAAACCTAACCCTCACCCTAACCCTAACCCTAAACCTAACCCTAACACTAATCCTAACCCTAACCCTAACCCTAACCCTAAACCTAAACCTAACCCTAACCCTAACCCTAACCCAAACCCAAACCCTAAACCTAACCCGAAACCTAACCCTAACCCAAACCCAAGCACTAACCCTAACCCTAACCCTAAACCTAACCCGAAACCTAACCCTAACGCTAAAACAAACCCTAACACTAATCCTAACCCTACCCCTAACCCTAACCCAAACCCAAACTCTAACACTAAAACTAACCCTAACCCTAAACCTTAACCTAACCCAAACACAAACCCTAAACCTAACCCTAAACCTAAACTTTACCCTAACCCTAACCCTAACCCTAACATAAACCCAAACCCTAACCCTAACCCTAACCCAAACCCAAACCCTAACCCTAATCCGTACCCCAATGAAACCCTAACCCTAAACCTAAACCTAACCCAAAACCAAACCCTAACCCTAACCCTAACCCTAACCCTAAAACTATCCCTAACCCAAACCCTAGCACTAACGCTAAACCTAACCCAAACCCTAAACCTAACCCTAACCCTAACCCTAACCCTGACTCTCATCCTAACATTAACCCTAACACTAAGCGTAAACCTAACCCAAACCCTAACCCTAATCCTACCTGTAAAGCAAACCCTAAAACAAATCCTAAACCTAACCCTAAACCTAACCCTAACCCTAATCCTAACCCTAACCCTAACCCATCCTTAACCCTAACCCTAACCCTAATCCTAATCCTAACATTAATCCTAACCCTAACCCTAAACCTAACCCTAAACCTAAGAAAAACCCAAACACTTGCCCTAACCCTAAACCTAATCCAAACCCAAAGCCTAACCCTAACCCTAAGCCTAAACCTAAACCAAACACGAAGCCTAAACGTAACCCTAAACCTAACCCTAACACAAACCCTAACCCTAACCAAAACCCAAAGCCTAACCTTAACCCTAACCCTAACCCTAACCCTAACCCTATCCCTAACCCTAACCCTAATCCTAACATTAACCCAAAACCTAACATTAACCCTAACCCAAACCCTAACACTGATACTAAGTATAATGCTAACCCTAAACCAAATCCTAACCCAAACCCTAACCCTAACCCTAATCCTAACCCTAACCCTAACCTTAACCCTAATCCTAAACCTAACCCTAACCCTAAACCAAACCCTAAACCTAACCCTAACCCTAACCCTAATCGTAACATTAACCCTAACCCTAACCATAACCTTAACTCTAACCCTAACCCTAACCCAAACTCTAAACTTAACCCTAACCCTACCCCTAACCCAAACCATAACCCTAACCCTAACACAAACCCTAACCATAATCCTAACCCTAACTCTAAATCTAACCTTCACCCATACCCAAACCCTAACACTAACACTAACACTAACCCTATCCCTTACCCTAACCCAAACCCAAAACCTAACCCTAACCCTAAAGCTAACCCTAAACCTAACCCTAACACTAACCCTAACCCAAACCCTAACCCTAATCCTAACCCTAACCCTAAACCTAACCCAAACCCTAACCCTAACCCTAATCCGTACCCAAATGAAACCCTAAACCTAACCCTAAACCTAAACTTTACCCTAACCCTAACCCTAACCCTAACATAAACCCTAACCCTAACCCTAACCCTAACCCTAAAACTATCCCTAACCCAAACCATAACCCTAACGCTAAACCTAACCCAAACCCTAACCCTAACCCTGACTCTCATCCTAACATGAACCCTAACACTAAGCGTAACCCTAACCCAAACCCTAACCCTAATCCTACCTGTAAAGCCAACCCTAAAACAAATCCTAAACCTAACCCTAAACCTAACACTAACCCTATCCCTAACACTAACCCATCCTTAACCCTAACCCTAATCCTAACCCTAACCCTAACCCTAAATCTAACCCTAACAATAACACAAAACCTAACCATAACCCTAACCCTAACCCTAACTCTAAACTTAACCCATACCCAAACCCTAACACTAACACTAACCCTAACCCTAACCCTGACCCTAACCTAAACCCAAAATCTAACCCTAACCCTAAACCTAAATGTAACACTAACCCTAACCCAAACCCTGACCCTAACCATAACCCTAAACCTAAACGTAAACCTAACCTAAACCCTAACCATAACCCTAACCCTAACCCAAATGAAACCCTAACTCTAAACCTAAACCTAACACAAACCCAAACCCTAAACCTAACCCTAAACCTAACCCTAACCGAAACCCAAACCCTATGCCTAACCCTAACCCTAAACCTAACCCAAACCCTAACCCTAACTCTAACCCTCACCCAAATGAAACCCTAACCCTAAACCTAAACATAACCCAAACCCAAACCCTAACCCTAACCCTAACCCTAACCCTAACCCAAAACCTAACCCTAACGCTAAAACAAACCCTAACACTAATCCTAACCCTACCCCTAACCCTAACCCAAACCCAAACTCTAACACTAACACTAACCCTAACCCTAAAACTTAACCTAACCCAAACACAAACCCTAACCCTAACCCTAAACCTAAACTTTACCCTAACCCTAACCCTAACCCTAACCCTAAGCCAAATCCAAACCATAACCCTAACCCTAACCCTAACCCTAAACCTATCCCTAACCCAAACCCTAACCCTAACGCTAAACCTAACCCAAACCCTAACCCTAACCCTGACTCTCATCCTAACATTAACCCTAACACTAAGCGTAACCCTAACCCAAACCCTAACCCTAATCCTACCTGTAACGCCAACCCTAAAACAAATCCTAAACCTAACCCTAAACCTAACCCTAACCCTAACCCTAACACTAACCCATCCTTAACCCTAACCCTAACCCTAATCCTAATCCTAACATTAACCCTAACCCTAACCCTAACCCTAAACCTAAACCGAACCCAAACCCAAACCCTAACCCTAACCCTAAACCTAACCCAAACCGAAAGCCTAACCCTAACAATAACCCTAAACCTAACCCAAACCCAAAGCCTAAACCTAACACTAAACCTAACCCTAACACAAACCCTAACGCTAACCCAAACCCAAAGTCTAACCTTAACCCTAACCCTAACCCTTACCCTAACCCTAACCCTAATCCTAACATTAACCCAAACCCTAACATTAACCCTAACCCAAACCCTAACACTAATACTAAGTATAACGCTAACCCTAAACCAAATCCTAACCCAAACCCTTACCCTAACCATAATCCTAACCTTAATCCTAACCTTAACCATAATCCTAAACCTAACCCTAAACCTAAACCAAAACCTAACCCTAACACTAATCGTAACATTAACCCTAACCCTAACCGTAACCTTAACCCTAACCCTAACCATAAACCTAACTCTAAACTTAACCCTAATCCTACCCCTAACCCAAACCCTAACCCTAACCATTACCCTAACCCTAACACAAACCCTAACCACAACCCTAACGCTAACTCTAAATCTAACCTTAACCCATACCCAAACCCCAACACTAACACTAACCCTAACCCTAACCCTATCCCTTACCCTAACCCAAACCCAAAACCTAACCCTCACCCTAACCCTAACCCTAAACCTAACCCTAACACTAATACTAAACCAAACCCTAACCCTAACCCTAACCCTAAACCTAAACCTAACCCTAACCCTAACCCTAACCCAAACCCAAACCCTAAACCTAACCCGAAACCTAACCCTAACCCAAACCCAAGCACTAACCCTAACCCTAACCCTAAACCTAACCCGAAACCTAACCCTAACGCTAAAACAAACCCTAACACTAATCCTAAACCTACCCCGAACCCTAACCCAAACCCAAATTCTAACACTAAAACTAACCCTAACCCTAAACCTTAACCTAACCCAAACACAAAACCTAAACCTAACCCTAAACCTAAACTTTACCCTAACCCTAACCCTAACCCTAACCCAAACCCAAACCCTAACCCTAACCCTAACGGTAAAACTATCCCTAACCCAAACCCAAACCCTAACCCTAACCCTAACCCTAATACTATCCCTAACCCTAACGCTAAACCTAACCCAAACCCTAACCCTAACCCTAACCCTAACACTGACTCTCATCCTACATTAACCCTAACACTATGCGTAACCCTAACCCAAACCCTAACCCTAATCCTACCTGTAAAGCTAACCCTAAAACAAATCCTAAACCTAACCCTAAACCTAACCCTAACCCTAACCCTAATCCTAACCCTAACCCTAACCCATCCTTAACCCTAACCCTAACCCTAATCCTAATCCTAACATTAATCCTAACCCTAACCCTAAACCTAACCCTAAACCTAAGAAAAACCCAAACACTTGCCCTAACCCTAAACCTAACCCAAACCCAAAGCCTAACCCTAACACTAAGCCTAAACCTAAACCAAACACGAAGCCTAAACGTAACCCTAACCCTAACCCTAAACCAAACCCTAAACCTAACCCTAACCCTAACCCTAATCGTAACATTAACCCTAACCCTAACCGTAACCTTAACTCTAACCCTAACCCTAACCCAAACTCTAAACTTAACCCTAACCCAAACCATAACCCTAACCCTAACACAAACCCTAACCATAATCCTAACCCTAACTCTAAATCTAACCTTCACCCATACCCAAACCCTAACACTAACATTAACACTAACCCTATCCCTTACCCTAACCCAAACCCAAAACCTAACCCTAACCCTAAAGCTAACCCTAAACCTAACCCTAACACTAACCCTAACCCAAACCCTAACCCTAATCCTAACCCTAACCCTAAACCTAACCCAAACCCTAACCCTAACCCTAACCCGTACCCAAATGAAACCCTAAACCTAAACCTAAACCTAACCCAAAACCAAACCCTAAACCTAACCCTAAACCTAACAATAACCCAAACCCAAACCCTAACCCTAACCCTAAACCTAACCCAAACCCTAACCCTAACCCTAACCCAAATTAAACCCTAACCCTGAACCTAAACCTAACCCAAACCCAAACCCTTCCCCTAACCCTAACCCTAATCCTAACTCTAACACAAAACCTAACCCTAACGCTAAAACAAACCCTAACACTAACCCTAACCCTACACCTAACCCTAATCCTAACCCTAACCGTAACCCTAACCCTAACCCTAACCCTAACCCTAACCCAAATTAAACCCTAACCCTGAACCTAAACCTAACCCAAACCCAAACCCTTCCCCTAACCCTAACCCTAATCCTAACTCTAACACAAAACCTAACCCTAACGCTAAAACAAACCCTAACACTAACCCTAACCCTAAACCTTAACCTATCCCAAACACAAACCCTAACCCTAACCCTAAACCTAAACTTTACCCTAACCCTAACCTTAACCCTTAACCTAAACCAAACAGAAACCATAACCATAACCCAAACCCTAAACCTAAACCTAACACAAACCCTAACACTAACCCTAAACCAAACCCTAACCCTAATCCTAACCCTAAACCAAACCAAAACCATAACCATAACCCAAACCCTTAACCTAAACCTAACACAAACCCTAACCCTAAACCTAACCTTAACCCTAACCCAAAACCAAACCCTAACCCTAACCCAAACCCTAACCATAACCCTAACCCTAACCGAAATGCTAACCATAAGCCTAACCCTAACGAAAAACCAAACTATAACCCTAACCCTAAACCTGACCCTAACCCAAACCCAAACCCTAACCCTAAACCTAACCCAAACCCTATCCCTAACCCTAATCCTAAACATAATCCGAACCCTAATCCAAACAGAAACCCTAACAGTAACCCTAACCCTAATCCTAACATTAACCCTAAACCTAACCCTAAACATAACCCAAATCCTAAACCTAATCCTAATTATAACCCTAATCCTAACACAAATCCTAACCCTAAACCTAACCCTAACCCTAACCCTAACACTAAACCTAACCCTAAACCTAACCTAAACAATAACCCTAAACGTAACCCTTACCCTAACCCAAACCCTAACCCTAATCCTAAACCTAATCCTAACCCTAACCCTAACCCTAACCCTAATCCTTAAACTAACCCAAACCCTAACCCTAAACGTAACCCTTACTCTTACTCTAAACCTAACCATAAACCTAACCCTAACCATAAACCTAACCCTAACACAAACCCTTACCCTAACCCTAACCCTAACCCTAATCCTAACATTAACCCTAACCCTATCCCTAACCGAAACCCTAACCCTAACCCTAACCCTAACCCTAATCCTAAACCTAACCCAAAACCTCACCCTAAACGTAACCCTTACCATAAATCAAACCCTAAACCTAACCCTAAACCTAACTCTATCCCTAACCCTAAACCTAACCCTAAACCTAAACCTAACCCAAACCCTAACACTAACCCTAATCCAAACGAAACCCTAACCCTAACCCTAAATATAACCCAAATCCAAACCCTAACCCTAACCAAAAACCTAACCCTAACCGTAAAACAAATTTTAACACTAACCCTAACACTAACCCTTAATCTAATCCAAACCCAAACCCTAACACTAACACTAACGCTAACCCTAACCCTTACCCTAGCCCAAATACAAACCATAACCCTAACCCTAAACATAATTCTAACCCTAACCCAAACCCTAAACCTAACCCTAACCAAACTCAAACCCTAATCCTAACCTTAACCCTAACCCTAAACCAAACCCTAACCCTAAACCTAACCGTAATCCTAAACCTAACCTTAAACCTAACCCTAACCCAAAACCCTAACCCTAACCCTATCCCTAAACCTAAACCAATCCAAAACGTAACATTAACCCCAAACCTAACCCTAACCCATACCGAAACCCTAAACCTAACCTTAACCCTAACAATAACACAAAACCTAACCATAACCCTAACCCTAACCCTAACTCTAACCTTAACCCATACCCAAACCCAAACCCTAACCCTAACCCTAAAACTAACCCAAAACCAAAGCCTAAACCTAACACTAAACCTAACCCTAACACAAACCCTAACGCTAACCCAAACCCAAAGCCTAACCTTAACCCTAACCCTAACCCTTACCCTAACCCTAACCCTAATCCTAACATTAACCCAAACCCTAACATTAACCCTAACCCAAACCCTAACACTAATACTAAGTATAACGCTAACCCTAAACCAAATCCTAACCCAAACCCTTACCCTAACCCTAATCCTAACCTTAACCCTAACCTTAACCATAATCCTAAACCTAACCCTAAACATAAACCAAAACCTAACCCTAATCGTAACATTAAACCTAACCCCAACCGTAACCTTAACCCTAACCCTAACCATAACCCAAACTCTAAACTTAACCCTAATCCTACCCCTAACCCAAACCCTAACCCTAACCATAACCCTAACCCTAACACAAACCCTAACCATAACCCTAACGCTAACTCTAAATCTAACCTTGACCCATACCCAAACCCTAACACTAACACTAACCCTAACCCTAACCCTACCCCTTACCCTAACCCAAACCCAAAACCTAACCCTCACCCTAACCCTAAACCTAACCCTAACACTAATCCTAACCCTAACCCTAACCCTAACCCTAAACCTAAACCTAACCCTAACCCTAACCCTAACCCAAACCCAAACCCTAAACCTAACCTGAAACCTAACCCTAACCCAAACCCAAGCACTAACCCTAACCCTAACCCTAAACCTAACCCGAAACCTAACCCTAACGCTAAAACAAAACCTAACACTAATCCTAACCCTACCCCTAACCCTAACCCAAACCCAAACTCTAACAGTAAAACTAACCCTAACCCTAAACCTTAACCTAACCCAAACACAAACCCTAAACCTAACCCTAAACCTAAACTTTACCATAACCCTAACCCTAACCCTAACCCAAACCCAAACCCTAACCCTAACCCTAACCCTAACCCTAAACCTAAACCAAACCCAAAGCCTAAACCTAACACTAAAACTAACCCTAACACAAACCCTAACCCTAACTCAAACCCAAAGCCTAACCTTAACCCTAACCCTAACCCTTACCCTAACCCTAACACTAATCCTAATATTAACCGAAATCCTAACATTAACCCTAACAAAAACCCTAACACTAATACTAAGTATAACGCTAACCCTAAACCAAATCCTAACCCAAACCCTAACCCTACCCCTAATCCTAACCCTAACCCTAACCTTAACCATAATCCTAAACCTAACCCTAAACCTAAACCAAAACCTAATCCTAACACTAATCGTAACATTAACCCTAACCCTAACCGTAACCTTAACCCTAACCCTAACCATAACCCAAACTCTAAACTTAACCCTAATCCTACCCGTAACCCAAACCCTAACACTAACCATAACCCTAACCCTAACACAAACCCTAACAATAACCCTAAAGCTAACTCTAAATCTAAACTTAACCCATACCCAAACCCTAACACTAACACTAACCCTAACCCTAACCCTATCTCTTACCCTAACCAAACCCAAAACCTAACCCTAACCCTAAACCAAACCCTAAACCTAACCCTAACCCTAACCCTAATCGTAACATTAACCCTAACCCTAACCGTAACCTTAACTCTAACCCTAACCCTAACCCAAACTCTAAACTTAACCCTAACCCTACCCCTAACCCAAACCATAACCCTAACCCTAACACAAACCCTAACCATAATCCTAACCCTAACTCTAAATCTAACCTTCACCCATACCCAAACCCTAACACTAACACTAACACTAACCCTATCCCTTACCCTAACCCAAACCCAAAACCTAACCCTAACCCTAAAGCTAACCCTAAACCTAACCCTAACACTAACCCTAACCCAAACCCTAACCCTAATCCTAACCCTAACCCTAAACCTAACCCAAACCCTAACCCTAACCCTAACACGTACCCAAATGAAACCCTAAACCTAAACCTAAACCTAACCCAAAACCAAACCCTAAACCTAACCCTAAAACTAACAATAACCCAAACCCAAACCCTAACCCTAACCCTAAACCTAACCCAAACCCTAACCCTAACCCTAACCCAAATTAAACCCTAACCCTGAACCTAAACCTAACCCAAACCCAAACCCTTCCCCTAACCCTAACCCTAATCCTAACCCTAACACAAAACCTAACCCTAACGCTAAAACAAACCCTAACACTAATCCTAACCCTACACCTAACCCTAATCCTAACCCTAACCCTAACCCTAACCCTAACCCTAACCCTAACCCTAACCCTAACCCAAACCCAAACTCTAACCATAACCCTAACCCTAACCCAAATGCTAACCATAAGCCTAACCCTAATGAAAAACCAAACCCTAAACCTAACCCTAAACCTGACCCTAACCCAAACCCAAACCCTAACCCTAAACCTAACCCAAACCCTATCCCTAACCCTAATCCTAAACATAATCTGAACCCTAATCCAAACAGAAACCCTAACAGTAACCCTAACCCTAATCCTAACATTAACCCTAAACCTAACCCTAAACATAACCCAAATCCTAAACCTAATCCTAATTATAACCCTAATCCTAATACAAATCCTAACCCTAAACCTAACCCTAACCCTAACCCTAACACTAAACCTAACCCTAAACCTAACCTAAACAATAACCCTAAACGTAACCCTTACCCTAACCCAAACCCTAACCCTAATCCTAAACCTAATCCTAACCCTAACCCTAACCCTAACCCTAATCCTTAACCTAACCCAAACCCTAACCCTAAACGTAACCCTTACCCTTACTCTAACCCTAACCATAAACCTAACCCTAACCATAAACCTAACCCTAACACAAACCCTTACCCTAACCCTAACCCTAACCCTAATCCTAACATTAACCCTAACCCTATCCCTAACCGAAACCCTAACCCTAACCCTAACCCTAACCCTAATCCTAAACCTAACCCAAAACCTCACCCTAAACGTAACCCTTACCATAAATCAAACCCTAAACCTAACCCTAAACCTAACTCTAACCCTAACCCTAAACCTAACCCTAAACCTAAACCTAACCCAAACCCTAACACTAACCCTAATCCAAACGAAACCCTAACCCTAACCCTAAATATAACCCAAATCCAAACCCTAACCCTAACCAAAAACCTAACCCTAACCGTAAAACAAATTTTAACACTAACCCTAACACTAACCCTTAATCTAATCCAAACCCAAACCCTAACACTAACACTAACGCTAACCCTAACCCTTACCCTAGCCCAAATACAAACCATAACCCTAACCCTAAACATAATTCTAACCCTAACCCAAACCCTAAACCTAACCCTAACCAAACTCAAACCCTAATCCTAACCTTAACCCTAACCCTAAACCAAACCCTAACCCTAAACCCAACCACAAACCTAAACCTAACCCTAAACCTAACCCTAACCCAAAACCCTAACCCTAACCCTAACCCTATCCCTAAACCTAAACCAATCCAAAACGTAACATTAACCCTAAACCTAACCCTAACCCATACCGAAACCCTAAACCTAACCCTTACCCTAATCCTAAACCTAACCCTAACCCTAACCCTAACCCTAACCCTAACCCTAAACCTAACCCTAACCCAAATCCTAACACTAATCCTAAACCTAACCCTAACCCTAACCCTAAACCGAACCCAAAGCATAACCATAAATAAAATCCTAACCCTAAACCTAACACAAACCCTAACCCTAACCCTAACCCTAAATCTAACCATAACAATAACACAAAACCTAACCATAACCCTAACCCTAACCCTAACTCTAACCTTAACCCATACCCAAACCCAAAATCTAACCCTAACCCTAACCCTAAACCTAAATCTAACACTAACCCTAACCCAAACCCTGACCCTAACCATAACCCTAAACCTAAACGTAAACCTAACCTAAACCCTAACAATAACCCTAACCCTAATCCAAATGAAACCCTAACTCTAAACCTAAACCTAACCCAAACCCAAACCCTAAACCTAACCCTAAACCTAACCCTAACCGAAACCCAAACCCTATCCCTAACCCTAACCCTAAACCTAACACAAACCCTAACCCTAACTCTAACCCTAACCCAAATGAAACCCTAACCCTAAACCTAAACATAACCCAAACCCAAACCCTAACCCTAACCCTAACCCTAACCCTAACCCTAACCCTAACCCAAAACCTAACCCTAACGCTAAAACAAACCCTAACACTAATCCTAACCCTACCCCTAACCCTAACCCAAACCCAAACTCTAACACTAACACTAACCTAAGCCTAAAACTTAACCTAACCCAAACACAAACCCTAACCCTAACCCTAAACCTAAACTTTACCCTAACCCTAACCCTAACCCTAAGCCAAATCCAAACCATAACCCTAACCCTAACCCTAACCCTAAACCTATCCCTAACCCAAACCCTAACCCTAACCCAAACCCTCACCCTAACCCTAATCCTAACCCTGACTCTCATCCTAACATTAACCCTAACACTAAGCGTAACCCTAACCCAAACCCTAACCCTAATCCTACCTGTAACGCCAACCCTAAAACAAATCCTAAACCTAACCCTAAACCTAACCCTAACCCTAACCCTAACACTAACCCATCCTTAACCCTAACCCTAACCCTAATCATAATCTTAACATTAACCCTAACCCTAACCCTAACCCTAAACCTAAACCGAACCCAAACCCAAAACCTAACCCTAACCCTAAACCTAACCCAAACCGAAAGCCTAACCCTAACAATAACCCTAAACCTAACCCAAACCCAAAGCCTAAACCTAACACTAAACCTAACCCTAACACAAACCCTAACGCTAACCCAAACCCAAAGCCTAACCTTAACCCTAACCCTAACCCTTACCCTAACCCTAACCCTAATCCTAACATTAACCCAAACCCTAACATTAACCCTAACCCAAACCCTAACACTAATACTAAGTATAACGCTAACCCTAAACCAAATCCTAACCGAAACCCTTACCCTAACCCTAATCCTAACCTTAACCCTAACCTTAACCATAATCCTAAACCTAACCCTAAACATAAACCAAAACCTAACCCTAACACTAATCGTAACATTAACCCTAACCCCAACCGTAACCTTAACCCTAACCCTAACCATAACCCAAACTCTAAACTTAACCCTAATCCTACCCCTAACCCAAACCCTAACCCTAACCATATCCCTAACCCTAACACAAACCCTAACCATAACCCTAACGCTAACTCTAAATCTAACCTTGACCCATACCCAAACCCTAACACTAACACTAACCCTAACCCTAACCCTACCCCTTACCCTAACCCAAACCCAAAACCTAACCCTCACCCTAACCCTAACCCTAAACCTAACCCTAACACTAATCCTAACCCTAACCCTAACCCTAACCCTAACCCTAAACCTAAACCTAACCCTAACCCTAACCCTAACCCAAACCCAAACCCTAAACCTAACCCGAAACCTAACCCTAACCCAAACCCTCACCCTAACCCTAATCCTAACCCTGACTCTCATCCTAACATTAACCCTAACACTAAGCGTAACCCTAACCCAAACCCTAACCCTAATCCTACCTGTAACGCCAACCCTAAAACAAATCCTAAACCTAACCCTAAACCTAACCCTAACCCTAACCCTAACACTAACCCATCCTTAAACCTAACCCTAACCCTAATCCTAATCCTAACATTAACCCTAACCCTAACCCTAACCCTAAACCTAAACCGAACCCAAACCCAAAACCTAACCCTAACCCTAAACCTAACCCAAACCGAAAGCCTAACCCTAACAATAACCCTATACCTAACCCAAACCCAAAGCCTAAACCTAACACTAAACCTAACCCTAACATAAACCCTAACGCTAACCCAAACCCAAAGCCTAACCTTAACCCTAACCCTAACCCTTACCCTAACCCTAACCCTAATCCTAACATTAACCTAAACCCTAATATTAACCCTAACCCAAACCCTAACACTAATACTAAGTATAACGCTAACCCTAAACCAAATCCTAACCCAAACCCTTACCCTAACCCTAATCCTAACCTTAACCCTAACCTTAACCATAATCCTAAACCTAACCCTAAACATAAACCAAAACCTAACCCTAACACTAATCGTAACATTAACCCTAACCCCAACCGTAACCTTAACCCTAACCCTAACCATAACCCAAACTCTAAACTTAACCCTAATCCTACCCCTAACCCAAACCCTAACCCTAACCATAACCCTAACCCTAACACAAACCCTAACCATAACCCTAACGCTACCTCTAAATCTAACCTTGACCCATACCCAAACCCTAACACTAACACTAACCCTAACCCTAACCCTACCCCTTACCCTAACGCAAACCCAAAACCTAACCCTCACCCTAACCCTAACCCTAAACCTAACCCTAACACTAATCCTAACCCTAACCCTAACCCTAACCCTAAACCTAAACCTAACCCTAACCCTAACCCAAACCCAAACCCTAAACCTAACCCGAAACCTAACCCTAACCCAAACCCAAGCACTAACCCTAACCCTAACCCTAAACCTAACCCGAAACCTAACCCTAACGCTAAAACAAACCCTAACACTAATCCTAACCCTAACACGAACCCTAACCCAAACCCAAACTGTAACACTAAAACTAACCCTCAACCTAAACCTTAACCTAACCCAAACACAAACCCTAAACCTAACCCTAAACCTAAACTTTACCCTAACCCTAACCCTAACCCTAACCCAAACCCAAACCCTAACCCTAACCCTAACACTAACCCTAAACCTAACCCAAACCCAAAGCCTAAACCTAACACTAAAACTAACCCTAACACAAACCCTAACCCTAACCCAAACCCAAAGCCTAACCTTAACCCTAACCCTAACCCTTACCCTAACCCTAACCCTAATCCTAATATTAACCCAAACCCTAACATTAACCCTAACAAAAACCTTAACACTAATACTAAGTATAACGCTAACCCTAAACCAAATCCTAACCCAAACCCTAACCCTAACCCTAATCCTAACCCTAACCCTAACCTTAACCATAATCCTAAACCTAACCCTAAACCTAAACCAAAACCTAATCCTAACACTAATCGTAACATTAACCCTAACCCTAACCCTAACCCTAACCCTAACCCAAACCCAAACTCTAACACTAACACTAACCCTAACCCTAAACCTTAACCTATCCCAAACACAAACCTAACCCTAACCCTAAACCTAAACTTTACCCTAACCCTAACCTTAACCCTAAACCTAAACCAAACCGAAACCATAACCATAACCCAAACCCTAAACCTAAACCTAACACAAACCCTAACACTAACCCTAAACCAAACCCTAACCCTAATCCTAACCCTAAACCAAACCAAAACCATAACCATAACCCAAACCCTTAACCTAAACCTAACACAAACCCTAACCCTAAACCTAACCTTAACCCTAACCCAAAACCAAACCCTAACCCTAAACCAAACCCTAACCCTAACCCAAACCCTAACCATAACCCTAACCCTAACCCAAATGCTAACCATAAGCCTAACCCTAACGAAAAACCAAACCCTAACCCTAACCCTAAACCTGACCCTAACCCAAACCCAAACCCTAACCCTAAACCTAACCCAAACCCTATCCCTAACCCTAATCCTAAACATAATCCGAACCCTAATCCAAACAGAAACCCTAACAGTAACCCTAACCCTAATCCTAACATTAACCCTAAACCTAACACTAAACATAACCCAAATCCTAAACCTAATCCTAATTATAACCCTAATCCTAATACAAATCCTAACCCTAAACCTAACCCTAACCCTAACCCTAACACTAAACCTAACCCTAAACCTAACCTATACAATAACCCTAAACGTAACCCTTACCCTAACACAAACACTAACCCTAATCCTAAACCTAATCCTAACCCTAACCCTAACCCTAACCCTAATCCTTAACCTAACCCAAACCCTAACCCTAAACGTAACCCTCACCCTTACTCT
>JAJHUQ010000041.1:732500-790000 GCA_035773235.1 Eospalax fontanierii | reverse complement strand
ACTAATCCTAAGTATAACGCTCACCCTAAACCAAATCCTAACCCAAACCCTAACCCTAACCCTACTCCTAACCCTAACCCGCACCTTAACCATAATCCTAAACCTAACCCTAAACCTAAACCAAAACCTAACCCTAACACTAATCGTAACATTAACCCTAACCCTAACCGTAACCTTAACCCTAACCCTAACCATAACCCAAACTCTAAATTTAACCCTAATCCTACCCCTAACCCAAACCCTAACCCTAACCATAACCCTAACCTTAACACGAACCCTAAACATAACCCTAACGCTAACTCTAAATCTAACCTTAACCCATACCCAAACTCTAAGACTAACACTAACCCTAACCCTAACCCTATCCCTTACCCTAACCCAAACCCAAAACCTAACCCTCACCCTAACCCTAACCCTAAACCTAAACCTAACACTAATCCTAACACAAACCCTAACCCTAACCCTAAACCTAAACCTAACCCTAACCCTAACCCTAACCCAAACCCAAACCCTAAACCTAACCCGAAACCTAACCCTAACCCAAACCCAAGCACTAACCCTAACCCTAACCCTAAACCTAACCGGAAACCTAACCCTAACGCTAAAACAAACCCTAACACTAATCCTAACCCTTCCCCTAACCCTAACCCAAACCCAAACTCTAACACTGAAACTAACCCTAACCCTAAACCTTAACCTAACCCAAACACACCCCTAAACCTAACCCTAAACCTAAACTTTACCCTAACCCTAACCCTAACCCAAACCCAAACCCTAACCCTAACCCTAACCCTAACCCTAACCCTAAACCTAACCCAAACCCAAAGCCTAAACCTAACACTAAACCTAACCCTAACACAAACCCTAACCCTAACCCAAACCCAAAGCCTAACCTTAACCCTAAACCTAACCCTTACCCTAACCCTAACCCTAATCCTAACATTAACCAAAACCCTAACATTAACCCTAACCCAAACCCTAACACTAATACTAAGTATAACGCTAACCCTAAACCAAATCCTAAACCAAACCCTAACCCTAACCCTAACCCTAACTCTAAACCTAACCCAAACCCAAACACTAACCCTAACCCTAAACCTAAGCCAAACCCAAAGCCTAACCCTAACCCTAACCCTAAACCTAACCCAAACACAAAGCCTAAACCTAACCCTAAACCTAACCCTAACACAAACCCTAACCCTAAACCAAACCCAAAGCCTAAACTTAAACCTAACCCTAACCCTAACCCTAATCCTAACATAAACCCAAACCCTAACATTAACCCAAACCCAATCCCTAACACTAATACTACGTATAACGCTAACCCTAAACCAAATACTAACCTAAACCCTAACCTTAACCCTAATCCTAACCCTAACCCTAACCTTAACCCTAATCCTAAACCTAACCCTAACTCTAAACCAAACTCTAACCCTAACCCTAACCCTACTCCTAATCGTAACATTAACCCTAACCCTAACCGTAAACTTAACTCTAACCCTAACCATAACCCAAACTCTAAACTTAACCCTAACCCTACCACTAACCCAAACCCTAACCCTAACACTAACCCTAACCCAAACACAAACCCTAACCATAACCCTAACCCTAACTCTAAATCTTACCTTAACCCATACCCAAACCCTAACACTAACACTAACCCTAACCCTATCCCTTACACTAACCCAAACCCAAAACCTAACCCTAACCCTAACCCTAACCCTAAACCTAACCCTAACCCTAACCCTAACCCAAACCATAACCCTAACCCTAACCCTAATGCTAAACCTAACCCTAACCCTAACCCTAACCCAAACCCAAACCCAAACCAAACACTAAACCTAACGCTAACCCAAACCCAAACACTAACCCTAACCCTAACCCTAAACTTAACCCAAACCCTAATCCTAACCCTAATCCGTACCCAAATGAAACCCTAACCCTAAACCTAAACCTAACCCAAAACCAAACCCTAAGCCTAACCCTAACCCTAACCCTAAAACTATCCCTAACCCAAACCCTAACCCTAACGCTAAACCTAACCCAACCCCTAACCCTAACCCTGACTCTCATCCTAACATTAACCATAACATTAAGCGTAACCCTAACCCAAACCCTAACCGTAATCCTACCTGTAAAGCCAACCCTAAAACAAATCCTAAACCTAACCCTAAACCTAACACTAACCCTAACCCTAACACTAACCCATCCTTAACCCTAACCCTAACCCTAATCCTAATCCTACCATTAACCCTAACCCTAACGCTAACCCTAAACCTAAACCTAAACCTAACCCAAACCCAAACCCTAACCCTAACCCTAAATCTAACCCAAACTCAAAGCCTAACCCTAACCCTAACCCTAAACCTAACCCAAACCAAAACCCTAAACCTAACACTAAACCTAACCCTAACACAAACCCTAACCCTAACCCAAACCCAAAGCCTAACCTTAACCCTAACCCTAACCCTTACCCTAACCCTAACCCTAATCCTAACATTAACCCAAACCCTAACATTAACCCTAACCCAAACCCTAACACTAATACTAAGTATAACGCTAACCCTAAACGAAATCCTAACCCAAACCCTAACCCTAACCCTAATCCTAACCCTAACCCTAACCTTAACCATAATCCTAAACCTAAACCAAAACCTAACCCTAACACTAATCGTAACATTAACCCTAACCCTAACCGTAACCTTAACCCTAACCCTAACCATAACCCAAACTCTAAATTTAACCCTAATCCTACCCCTAACCCAAACCCTAACCCTAACCATAACCCTAACCTTAACACGAACCCTAAACATAACCCTAACGCTAACTCTAAATCTAACCTTAACCCATACCCAAACTCTAACACTAACACTAACCCTAACCCTAACCCTATCCCTTACCCTAACCCAAACCCAAAACCTAACCCTCACCCTAACCCTAACCCTAAACCTAAACCTAACACTAATCCTAACCCAAACCCTAACCCTAACCCTAACCCTAAACCTAAACCTAACCCTAACCCTAACCCAAACCCAAACCCTAAACCTAACCCGAAACCTAACCCTAACCCAAACCCAAGCACTAACCCTAACCCTAACCCTAAACCTAACCGGAAACCTAACCCTAACGCTAAAACAAACCCTAACACTAATCCTAACCCTTCCCCTAACCCTAACCCAAACCGAAACTCTAACACTGAAACTAACCCTAACCCTAAACCTTAACCTAACCCAAACCCAAACCCTAACCCTAACCCTAAACCTAACCCAAAGCCAAAGCCTAACCCTAACCCTAACCCTAAACCTAACCCAAACCCAAAGCCTAAACCTAACACTAAACCTAACCCTAACACAAACCCTAACCCAAACCCAAAGCCTAACCTTAACCCTAACCCTAACCCTTACCCTAACCCTAACCCTAATTCTAACATTAACCCAAACCCTAACATTAACCCTAACCCAAACCCTAACACTAATACTAAGTATAACATTAACCCTAAACCAAACCCTAACCCAAACCCTAACCCTAACCCTAATCCTAACCCTAACCCTAACCTTAACCATAATCCTAAACCTAACCCTAAACCTAAACCAAAACCTAACCTTAACACTAATTGTAACATTAACCCTAACCCTAACCGTAACCTTAACCCTAACCCTAACCATAACCCAAACTCTAAACTTAACCCTAATCCTACCCCTAACCCAAAACCTAACCCTAACCATAACCCTAACCCTAACACAAACCCTAACCATAACCCTAACGCTAACTCTAAATCTAACCTTAACCCATACCCAAACCCTAACACTAACACTAACCCTAACCCTAACCCTATCCCTTAACCTAACCCAAACCCAAAACCTAACCCTCACCCTAACCCTAAACCTAAACCTAACCCTAACACTAATCCTAACCCAAACCCTAACCCTAACCCTAACCCTAAACCTAAACCTAACCCTAACCCTAACCCAACCCAAACCCAAACCCTAAACCTAACCCGAAACCTAACCCTAACCCAAACCCAAGCACTAACCCTAACCCTAACCCTAAACCTAACCCGAAACCTAACCCTAACGCTAAAACAAACCCTAACAATAATCCTAACCCTACCCCTAACCCTAACCCAAACCCAAACTCTAACACTAAAACTAACCCTAACCCTAAACCTTAACCTAACCCAAACACAAACCCTAAACCTAACCCTAACCGAAACCCTCACCCTAACCCTAATCCTAACCCTGACTCTCATCCTAACATTAACCCTAACACTTATCGTAACCCTAACCCAAACCCTAACCCTAATCCTACCTGTAAAGCTAACCCTAAAACAAATCCTAAACCTAACCCTAAAACTAACCCTAATCCTAATCCTAACCCTAACCCTAACCCATCCTTAACACTAACCCTAACCCTAATCCTAATCCTAACATTAACTCTAACCCTAACCCTAACCCTAACCCTAAACCTAACCCATACCTCAAACCCAACCCCAACCCCTAACCCAAACCCAAAGCCTAACCCTACCCCTAACCCTAAACCTAACCCAAACACAAAGCCTAAACCTAACCCTAAACCTAACCCTAACACAAACCCTAACCCTAAACCAAACCCAAAGCCTAACCTTAACCCTAACCCTAACCCTAACCCTAACCCTAACCCTAACACTAAGCGTAAACCTAACCCAAACCCTAACCCTAATCCTACCTGTAAAGCCAACCCTAAAACAAATCCTAAACCTAACCCTAAACCTAACACTAACCCTAACCCTAACACTAACCCATCCTTAACCCTAACCCTAACCCTAATCCTAATCCTAACATTAACCCTAACACTAACCCTAACCCTAAACCTAAACCTAACCCAAACCCAAACCCTAACCCTAACCCTAAACCTAACCCAAAGCCAAAGCCTAACCCTAACCCTAACCCTAAACCTAACCCAAACCCAAAGCCTAAACCTAACACTAAACCTAACCCTAACACAAACCCTAACCCAAACCCAAAGCCTAAACTTAACCCTAACCCTAACCCTTACCCTAACCCTAACCCTAATTCTAACATTAACCCAAACCCTAACATTAACCCTAACCCAAACCCTAACACTAATACTAAGTATAACGCTAACCCTAAACCAAATCCTAACCCAAACCCTAACCCTAACCCTAATCCTAACCCTAACGCTAACCTTAACCATAATCCTAAATCTAACCCTAAACCTAAACCAAAACCTAACCCTAACACTAATCGTAACATTAACCCTAACCCTAACCGTAACCTTAACCCTAACCCTAACCATAACCCAAACTCTAAACTTAACCCTAATCCTACCCCTAACCCAAAACCTAACCCTAACCATAACCCTAACCCTAACACAAACCCTAACCATAACCCTAACGCTAACTCTAAATCTAACCTTAACCCATACCCAAACCCTAACACTAACACTAACCCTAACCCTAACCCTATCCCTTAACCTAACCCAAACCCAAAACCTAACCCTCACCCTAACCCTAACCCTAAACCTAACCCTAACACTAATCCTAACCCAAACCCTAACCCTAACCCTAACCCTAAACCTAAACCTAACCCTAACCCTAACCCAACCCAAACCCAAACCCGAAACCTAACCCGAAACCTAACCCTAACCCAAACCCAAGCACTAACCCTAACCCTAACCCTAAACCTAACCCGAAACCTAACCCTAACGCTAAAACAAACCCTAACAATAATCCTAACCCTACCCCTAACCCTAACCCAAACCCAAACTCTAACACTAAAACTAACCCTAACCCTAAACCTTAACCTAACCCAAACACAAACCCTAAACCTAACCCTAACCGAAACCCTCACCCTAACCCTAATCCTAACCCTGACTCTCATCCTAACATTAACCCTAACACTTATCGTAACCCTAACCCAAACCCTAACCCTAATCCTACCTGTAAAGCTAACCCTAAAACAAATCCTAAACCTAACCCTAAAACTAACCCTAATCCTAATCCTAACCCTAACCCTAACCCATCCTTAACACTAACCCTAACCCTAATCCTAATCCTAACATTAACTCTAACCCTAACCCTAACCCTAACCCTAAACCTAACCCAAACCCAAACACTAACCCTAACCCTAAACCTAACCCAAACCCAAAGCCTAACCCTACCCCTAACCCTAAACCTAACCCAAACACAAAGCCTAAACCTAACCCTAAACCTAACCCTAACACAAACCCTAACCCTAAACCAAACCCAAAGCCTAACCTTAACCCTAACCCTAACCCTAACCCTAACCCTAACACTAAGCGTAAACCTAACCCAAACCCTAACCCTAATCCTACCTGTAAAGCCAACCCTAAAACAAATCCTAAACCTAACGCTAAACCTAACACTAACCCTAACCCTAACACTAACCCATCCTTAACCCTAACCCTAACCCTAATCCTAATCCTAACATTAACCCTAACACTAACCCTAACCCTAAACCTAAACCTAACCCAAACCCAAACCCTAACCCTAACCCTAAACCTAACCCAAAGCCAAAGCCTAACCCTAACCCTAACCCTAAACCTAACCCAAAGCCTAACCCTAACCCTAACCCTAAACCTAACCCTAACACAAACCCTAACCCAAACCCAAAGCCTAACCTTAACCCTAACCCTAACCCTTACCCTAACCCTAACCCTAATTCTAACATTAACCCAAACCCTAACATTAACCCTAACCCAAACCCTAACACTAAAACTAAGTATAACGCTAACCCTAAACCAAATCCTAACCCAAACCCTAACCCTAACCCTAATCCTAACCCTAACCCTAACCTTAACCATAATCCTAAATCTAACCCTAAACCTAAACCAAAACCTAACCCTAACACTAATCGTAACATTAACCCTAACCCTAACCGTAACCTTAACCCTAACCCTAACCATAACCCAAACTCTAAACTTAACCCTAATCCTACCCCTAACCCAAAACCTAACCCTAACCCTAACCCTAACCCTAACACAAACCCTAACCATAACCCTAACGCTAACTCTAAATCTAACCTTAACCCATACCCAAACCCTAACACTAACACTAACCCTAACCCTAACACTATCCCTTAACCTAACCCAAACCCAAAACCTAACCCTCAACCTAACCCTAACCCTAAACCTATCCCTAACACTAATCCTAACCCAAACCCTAACCCTAACCCTAACCCTAAACCTAAACCTAACCCTAACCCTAACCCAACCCAAACTCAAACCCTAAACCTAACCCGAAACCTAACCCTAACCCAAACCCAAGCACTAACCCTAACCCTAACCCTAAACCTAACCCGAAACCTAACCCTAACGCTAAAACAAACCCTAACAATAATCCTAACCCTACCCCTAACCCTAACCCAAACCCAAACTCTAACACTAAAACTAACCCTAACCCTAAACCTTAACCTAACCCAAACACAAACCCTAAACCTAACCCTAACCGAAACCCTCACCCTAACCCTAATCCTAACCCAGACTCTCATCCTAACATTAACCCTAACACTTATCGTAACCCTAACCCAAACCCTAACCCTAATCCAACCTGTAAAGCTAACCCTAAAACAAATCCTAAACCTAACCCTAAAACTAACCCTAATCCTAATCCTAACCCTAACCCTAACCCATCCTTAACACTAACCCTAACCCTAATCCTAATCCTAACATTAACTCTAACCCTAACCCTAACCCTAACCCTAAACCTAACCCAAACCCAAAAACTAACCCTAACCCTAAACCTAACCCAAACCCAAAGCCTAACCCTACCCCTAACCCTAAACCTAACCCAAACACAAAGCCTAAACCTAACCCTAAACCTAACCCTAACACAAACCCTAACCCTAAACCAAACCCAAAGCCTAACCTTAACCCTAACCCTAACCCTAACCCTAACCCTAACCCTAACCCTAACCCTAATCCTAACATTATCCCAAACCCTAACATTAAACCTAACCCAAACCCTAACATTAATACTAAGTATAACGCTAACCCTAAACCAAATACTAACCCAAACCCTAACCCTAACCCTAATCCTAACCCTAACCCTAACCTTAACCCTAATCCTAAACCTAACCCTAACACTAAACCAAACCCTAACCCTAACCCTAACCCTAACCCTAATCGTAACATTAACCCTAACCCTAACCGTAATCTTATCTCTAACCCTAACCATAACCCCAACTCTAAACTTAACCCTAACCCTACCACTAACCCAAACCCTAACCCTAACACTAACCCTAACCCTAACACAAACCCTAACCGTAAACCTAACCCTAACTCTAAATCTAACCTTAACCCATACCCAAACACTTACACTAACACTAATCCTAACCCTATCCCTACCCTAACCCAAACCCAAAACCTAACCCTAATCTAACCCTAAACCTAAACCTAACCCTAACACTAACCCTATACCAAACCCTAACCCTAACCCTAACCCTAAACCTAAACCTAACCCTAACCCTAACCCTAACCCAAACCCAAACCCTAAACCAAACACTAAACCTAACGCTAACCCAAAACCAAACACTAACCATAACCCTAACCCTAAACCTAACCCAAACCCAAACCCTAACCCTAATCCGTACCCCAATGAAACCCTAACCCTAAACCTAAACCTAACCCAAAACCAAACCCTAACCCTAACCCTAACCCTAACCCTAAAACTATCCCTAACCCAAACCCTAACCCTAACGCTAAACCTAACCCAAACCCTAAACCTAAGCCTAACCCTAACCCTAACCCTGACTCTCATCCTAACATTAACCCTAACACTAAGCGTAAACATAACCCAATCCCTAACCCGGATCCTACCTGTAAAGCTAACCCTAAAACAAATCCTAAACCTAATCCTAAACCTAACCCTAACCCTAATCGTAACCCTAACCCTAACCCATCCTTAACCCTAAACCTAACCCTAATCCTAATCCTAACATTAACCCTAACACTAACCCTAACCCTAACCCTAAACCTAAGAAAAACCCAAACACTACCCCTAACCCTAAACCTAACGCAAACCCAAAGCCTAACCCTAACCCTAAGCCTAAACCTAAACCAAACACGAAGCCTAAACGTAACCCTAAACCTAACCCTAACACAAACCCTAACCCTAACCCAAACCCAAAGCCTAAACTTAACCCTAACCCTAACCCTAATCCTAACATTAACCCAAACCCTAACATTAACCGTAACCCAAACCCTAACACTAATACTAACTATAACGCTAACCCTAAACCAAATCCTAACCCAAACCCTAACCCTAACCCTAATCCTAACCCTAACCCTAACCTTAACCCTAATCCTAAACCTAACCCTAATTCTAACCCAAACCCTAACCCTAACCCTAACCCTAATCGTAACATTAACCCTAACCCTAACCGTAACCTTAACTCTAACCCTAACCCTAACCCTTACCCTAACCGTAAACCTAACCCTAACCCTACCCCTAACCCAAACCATAAACCTAACCCTAACCCTAATCCTAACACAAACCCTAACCATAACCCTAACCCTAACTCTAAATCTAACCTTCACCCATACCCAAACCCTAACACTAACACTAACACTAACCCTATCTCTTACGCTAACCCAAACCCAAAACCTAACCCTAACCCTAACCCTAACCCTAAACCTAACCCTAACACTAACCCTAACCCAAACCCTAACCCTAACCCTAACCCTAAACCTAACCCTAACACTAACCCTAACCCAAACACTAACCCTAACCCTAACCCTAAACCTAAACCTAACCCTAACCCTAAACCAAACCCAAACCATAAACCTAACCCTAAACCTAACCCTAACCCAAACCCAAACACTAATCCTAACCCTAACCGTAAACCTAACCCAAACCCTAACCCTAACCCTAACCCGTACCCAAATGAAACCCTAAACCTAAACCTAAACCTAACCCAAAACCAAACCCTAAACCTAACCCTAAACCTAACAATAACCCAAACCCAAACCCTAGCCCTAACTCTAAACCTGACCCAAACCCTAACCCTAACCCTAACCCACATTAAACCCTAAGCCTAAACCTAAACCTAACCCAAACCCAAACCCTTCCCCTAACCCTAACCCTAATCCTAACCCTAACACAAAACCTAACCCTAACGCTAAAACAAACCCTAACACTAATCCTAAACCTACACCTAACCCTAACCCTAACCCTAGCCCTAACCCTAACCCTAACCCTAACCCTAACCCTAACCCTAACCCTAACCCAAACCCTAACCCTAACCCTGACTCTCATCCTAACATTAACCCTAACACTAAGCGTAACCTTAACCCAAACCCTAACCCTAATTCTACCTGTAAAGCCAACCCTAAAACAAATCCTAAGCTTAACCCTAAACCTAACCCTAACCCTAACCCTAACACTAACCCATCCATAACTCTAACCCCAACCCTAATCCTAATCCTAACATTAACCCTAACCCTAACCCTAACCCTAACCCTAAACCTAAACCTAACCCAAACCCAAACCCTAACCCTAACCCTAAACGTAACCCAAACCCAAACCCTAACCCTAACCCTAACCCTAAACCTAACCCAAACCCAAAGCCTAAACCTAACACTAAACCTAACCCTAACACAAACCGTAACCCTAACCCAAACCCAAAGCCTAACCTTAACCCTAACCCTAACCCTTACCCTAACCCTAACCCTAATCCTAACATTAACCCAAACCCTAACATTAACCCTAACCCAAACCCTAACACTAATACTAAGTATAACGCTAACCCTAAACCAAATCCTAACCCAAACCCTAACCCTAACCCTAATCCTAACCCTAACCCTAACCTGAACCATAATCCTAAACCTAACCCTAAACCTAAACCAAAACCTAAACCTAACACTAATCGTAAGATTAACCCTAACCCTAACCGTAACCTTAACCCTAACCCTAACCATAACCCAAACTCTAAACTTAACCCTAATCCTAACCCTAACCCAAACCCTAACCCTAACCATAACCCTAACCCTAACACAAACCCTAACCATAACCCTAACGCTAACTCTAAATCTAACCTTAACCCATACCCAAACCCTAACACTAACCCTAACCCTAACCCTAACCCTAACCCTATCCCTTACCCTAACCCAAACCCAAAACCTAACCCTCACCTTAACCCTAACCCTAAACCTAACCCTAACACTAATCCTAACCCAAACGCTAACCCTAACCCTAACCCTAAACCTAAACCTAACCCTAACCCTAACCCTAACCCAAACCCAAACCCTAAACCTAACCCTACCCCTAACCCTAACCCAAACCCAAACTATAACACTAAAACTAACCCTAACCCTAAACCTTAACCTAACCCAAACACAAACCCTAAACCTAACCCTAAACCTAAACTTTACCCTAACCCTAACCCTAACCCTAACCCAAACCCAAACCCTAACCCTAACCCTAACCCTAAAACTATCCCTAACCCAAACCCTAACCCTAATGCTAAACCTAACCCAAACCCTCACCCTAACCCTAATCCTAACACTGACTCTCATCCTAACATTAACCCTAACACTTATCGTAACCCTAAACCAAACCCTAACCCTAATCCTACCTGTAAATAAATCCTAAACCTAACCCTAAACCTAACCCTATTCCTAATCCTAACCCTAACCCTAACCCATCCTTAACACTAACCCTAACCCTAATCCTAATCCTAACATTAACCCTAACCCTAACCCTAACCCTAACCCTAAACCTAACCCAAACCCAAACACTAACCCTAACCCTAAACCTAACCCAAACCCAAAGCCTAACCCTAACCCTAACCCTAAGCCTAACCCAAACACAAAACCTAAACATAAACCTAAACCTAACACTAACAAAAACCCAAACCCTAAACCAAACCCAAAGCCTAACCTTAACCCTAACCCTAACCCTAACCCTAACCCTAACCCTAATCCTAACATTAACCCAAACCCTAACATTAACCCTAACCCAATCCCTAACACTAATACTAAGTATAACGCTAACCCTAAACCAAATACTAACCCAAACCCTAACCTTAACCCTAATCCTAACCCTAACCCTAACCTTAACCCTAATCCTAAACCGAACCCTAACACTAAACCAAACCCTAACCCTAACCCTAACCCTAATCCTAACATTAACCCTAAACCTAACCGTAACCTTAACTCTAACCCTAACCATAACCCAAACTCTAAACTTAACCCTAACCCTACCACTAACCCAAACCCTAACCCTAACACTAACCCTAACTCTAACACAAACCCTAACCGTAACCCTAACCCTAACTCTAAATCTAACCTTTACCCATACCCAAACCCTAACACTAACACTAACCCTAACCCTATCCCTTACCCTAACCCAAACGCAAAACCTAACCCTAGCCCTAACCCTAACCCTAAACCTAACCCTAACACTAACCCTAACCCAAACCCTAACCCTAACCATAACCCTAACCCTAAACCTAACCCTAACCCTAACCCTAACCCAAACCCAAACCCTAAACCAAACACTAAACCTAACGCTAACCCAAACCCAAACACTAACCCTAACCCTAACCCTAAACCTAACCCAAACCCTAACCCTAACCCTAATCCGTACCCAAATGAAACCCTAACCCTAAACCTAAACCTAACCGAAAACCAAACCCTAACGCTGACCCTAACCCTAATCCTAAAACTATCCCGAACCCAAACCCTAACCCTAACGCTAAACCTAACCCAAACCCTAACCCTAACCCTGACTCTCATCCTAACATTAACCCTAACACTAAGCGTAACCCTAACCCAAACCCTAACCCTAATCCTACCTGTAAAGACAACCCTAAAACAAATCCTAAACCTAACCCTAAACCTAACACTAAGCCTAACCCTAACACTAACCCATCCTTAACCCTAACCCTAACCCTAATCCTAATCCGAACATTAACCCTAACCCTAACCCTAACCCTAAACCTAAACCTAACCCAAACCCAAACCCTAACCCTAACCCTAAACCTAAACCAAACCCAAAGCCTAACCCTAACCCTAACCCTAAACCTAACCCAAACCCAAAGCCTAAACCTAACACTAAACCTAACACTAACACAAACCCTAACCCTAACCCAAACTCAAAGCCTAACCTTAACCCTAACCCTAACCCTTACCCTAACCCTAACCCTAATCCTAACATTAACCCAAACCCTAATATTAACCCTAACCCAAACCCTTACACTAATACTAAGTATAACGCTAACCCTAAACCAAATCCTAACCCAAACCCTAACCCTAACCCTAATCATAACCCTAACCCTAACCTTAACCATAATCCTAAATCTAACCCTAAACCTAAACCAAAACCTAACCCTAACACTAATCGTAACATTAACCCTAATCCTAACCGTAACCTTAACCCTAACCCTAACCATAACCCAAACTCTAAACTTAACCCTAATCCTACCCCTAACCCAAACACTAACCCTAACCATAACCCTAACCCTAACATAAACCCTAACCATAACCCTAACGCTAACTCTAAATCTAACCTTAACCCATACCCAAAACCTAACACTAACACTAACCCTAACCCTAACCCTATCCCTTACCCTAAACCAAACCCAAAACCTAACCCTCACCCTAACCCTAACACTAAACCTAACCCTAACACTAATCCTAACCCAAACCCTAAACCTAACCCTAACCCTAAACCTAAACCTAACCCTAACCCTAACCCTAACCCCAACCCAAACCCTAAACCTAACCTGAAACCTAACCCTAACCCAAACCCAAGCACTAACCCTAACCCTAACCCTAAACCTAACCCGAAACCTAACCCTAACGCTAAAACAAACCCTAACACTAATCCTAACCCTACCCCTAACCCTAACCCAAACCCAAACTCTAACACTAAAACTAACCCTAACCCTAAATCTTAACCTAACACAAACACAAACCCTAAACCTAACCCTAAACCTAAACTTTACCCTAACCCTAATCCTAACCCTAACCCAAACCCAAACCCTAACCCTAACCCTAACCCTAAAACTATCCCTAACCCAAACCCTAACCCTAACGCTAAACCTAACCCAAACCCTCACCCTAACCCTAATCCTAACCCTGACTCTCATCCTAACATTAACCCTAACACTTATCGTAACCCTAACCCAAACCCTAACCCTAATCCTACCTGTAAAGCTAACCCTAAAACAAATAGTAAACCTAACCCTAAACCTAACCCTAATGCTAATCCTAACCCTAACCCTAACCCATCCTTAACACTAACCCTAACCCTAATCCTAATCCTAACATTAACCCTAACCCTAACCCTAACCCTAACCCTAAACCTAACCCAAACCCAAACACTAACCCTAACCCTAAACCTAACCAAAACCCAAAGCCTAACCCTAATCTAACCCTAAACCTAACCCAAACACAAAGCCTAGACCTAACCCTAAACCTAACCCTAACACAAACCCTAACCCTAAACCAAACCCAAAGCCTAACCTTAACCCTAACCCTAACCCTAACCCTAACCCTAATCCTAACATTAACCCAAACCCTAACATTAACCCTAACCCAAACCCTAACACTAATACTAAGTATAACGCTAACCCTAAGCCAAATACTAACCCAAACCCTAACCCTAAACCTAATCCTAACCCTAACCCTAACCTTAACCCTAATCCTAAACCTAACCCTAACAATAAACCAAACCCTAACCCTAAAATTAACCCTAACCCTAATCGTAACATTAACCCTAACCCTAACCGTAACCTTAACTCTAACCTTAACGATAACGCAAACTCTAAACTTAACCCTAACCCTACCACTAACCCAAACCCTAACCCTAACACTAACCCTAACCCTAACACAAACCCCAACCGTAACCCTAACCCTAACTCTAAAACTAACCTTAACCCATACCCAAACCCTAACACTAACACTAACCCTAACCCTATCCCTTACCCTAACCCAAACCCAAAACCTAACCCTAACCCTAACCCTAACCCTAACCTAACCCTAATAATAACCCTAACCCAAACCCTAACCCTAACCCGAACCCTAACCCTAACCCTAAACCTAACCCTTACCCTAACCCTAACCCAAACCCAAACCCTAAACCAAACAGTAAACCTAACGCTAACCCCACCGCAAACCCTAACCCTAACCCTAACCCTAAACCTAACACAAACCCTAACCGTAAGCCTAATCCGTAGCCCAATGAACCCCTAACCCTAAAGCTAAACCTTACCCAAAACCAAACCCTAACCCAAACCCTAACCCTAACCCTAAACCTAACCCAAACCCTAACCCTAACCCTAACCCAAATTAAACCCTAACCCTAAACCTAAACCTAACCCAAACCCAAACCCTTCCTCTAACCCTAACCCTAATCCTAACCCTAACACAAAACCTAACCCTAACGCTAAAACAAACCCTAACACTAATCCTAACCCTACACCTAACCCTAACCCTAACCCTACCCCTAACCCTAACCCTAACCCTAACCCTAACCCTAACCCAAACCCAAACTCTAACACTAACACTAACACTAACCCTAACCCTAAACCTTAACCTATCCCAAACACAAACCCTAACCCTAACCCTAAACCTAACCGAAACCCTAACCCTAAACCTAACCCAAATTAAACCCTATCCCTAACCCTAAACCTAACCCTCACCCACACCGTTGCCCTAACCCTAACCCTAATCCTAACTCTAACACAAAACCTAACCCTAACGCTAAAACAAACCCTAACACTAATCCTAACCCTACACCTAACCCTAACCCTAACCCTAACCCTAACCCTAACCCTAACCCTAACCCTAACCCAAACCCAAACTCTAACACTAACACTAACCCTAACCCTAAACCTTAACCTATCCCAAACACAAACCCTAACCCTAAACCTAAACCTAAACTTTACCCTAACCCTAACCCTAACCCTAACCCTAAACCAAACCGAAACCATAACCATAACCCAAACCCTAAACCTAAACCTAACACAAACCCTAACACTAACCCTAAACCAAACCCTAACCCTAATCCTAACCCTAAACGAAACCAAAACCATAACCATAACCCAAACCCTAAACCTAAACCTAACACAAACCCTAACCCTAAACCTAACCCTAACCCTAACCCAAAACCAAACCCTAACCCTAAACCAAACCCTAACCCTAACCCAAACCCTAACCATAACCCTAACCCTAACCCAAATGCTAACCATAAGCCTAACCCTAACGAAAAACCAAACCCTAACCCTAACCCTAAACCTGACCCTAACCCAAACCCAAACCCTAACCCTAAACCTAACCCAAACCCTAACCCTAACCCTAATCCTAACCATAACCCTAACCCTAATCCAAACAGTAACCCTAACAGTAACCCTAACCCTAATCCTAACATTAATCCTAAACCTAACCCTAAACATAACCCAAATCCTAAACCTAATCCTAATTATAACCCTAATCCTAACACAAATCCTATCCCTAAGCCTAACCCTAGCCCTAACCCTAACACTAAACCTAACCCTAAACCTAACCTAAACAATAACCCTAAACGTAACCCTTACCCTAACCCAAACCCTAAACCTAAACCTAAACCTAATCCTAACCCTAACCCTAACCCTAACCCTAATCCTAAACCTAACCCAAACCCTAACCCTAAACGTAACCCTTACCCTTACTCTAACCCTAACCATAAACCTAACCCTACCACAAACCCTTACCCAAACCCTAACCCTAACCCTAATCCTAACATTAATCCTAACCCTATCCCTAAACGAAACCCTAACCCTAACCCTAACCCTAACCCTAATCCTAAACCTAACCCAAACCCTAACCCTAAACGTAACCCTTACCCTTACTCTAACCCTAACCATAAACCTAACCCTACCACAAACCCTTACCCAAACCCTAACCCTAACCCTAATCCTAACATTAATCCTAACCCTATCCCTAACCGAAACCCTAACCCTAACCCTAACCCTAACCCTAATCCTAAACCTAAACCAAACCCTAAACCTAAACCAAACCCAAACCCTAACCCTAACCCTAATCCTAACCATAACCCTAACCCTAATCCTAAAACTAATACTAAATCTAACTCTAAACCTAACACTAACCCAATCCCAACCCTATCCCTAGACCTAACCCCTAACACTAACCCTAACCAAAAACCTAACAGTAACCCTAATCCATTTCCTACCATTAACCCTAACCCTAACCCTAACCCTAACCCTAAGCCAAACCTAACCCCTAATCCTAACCCTAAACCTAAACCTAACCCTAACCCAAACCCTAACCCTAACCATAAACCTAACCCTAACCCAAACCATTAACCTAATCCTAACCCTAACCCTAAACCTAACCCTAATCCTAACATTAACCCTAACCTTAACCCTAACTGAAACCCTAACCCTAATCCTAAATATAACCCTAACCCTAATCCAAATACTAAGCCTAACCCTAAACCTAACCCAAACACTAACTCTAACCCTAACCCTAATCCTAAAACTAATACTAAATCTAACACTAAACCTAACACTAACCCAAACCCAACCCTAACCTTAAACCTAACCCCTAACACTAACCCTAACCAAAAACATAACAGTAACCCTAATCCATTTCCTAACATTAACCCTAACCCTAACCCTAACCCTAACCCTAAACCTAACCCTAACCCAAACCCAAACCCTAACACTAACACTAACACTAACCCTAACCCTAACCCTTACCATAACCCAAAACCAAACCCTAACCCTCACCCTAACCCTAACCCTAAACTTAACCCTAACCCAAACCCTAACACTAATCCAAAACCTAACCCTAACCCTAACCCTAAACCGAACCCAAAGCATAACCATAAATAAAATCCTAACACTAAACCTAACACAAACCATAACCCTAACCCTAACCCTAAATCTAACCCTAACAATAACACAAAACCTAACCATAACCCTACCCCTAACCCTAACCCTAACCCTAACCCTAACCCAAAACCTAACCCTAACGCTAAAACAAACCCTAACACTAATCCTAACCCTACCCCTAACCCTAACCCAAACCCAAACTCTAACACTAACACTAACCCTAACCTTAAAACTTAACCTAACCCAAACACAAACTCTAACCCTAACCCTAAACCTAAACTTTACCCTAACCCTAACCCTAACCCTAAGCCAAATCCAAACCCTAACCCTAACCCTAACCCTAAACCTATCCCTAACCCAAACCCTAACCCTAACGCGAAACCTAACCCAAACCCTAACACTAATACTAAGTATAACGCTAACCCTAAACCAAATACTAACCCAAACCCTAACCCTAACCCTAATCCTAACCCTAACCCTAACCTTAACCCTAATCCTAAACCTAACCCTAACACTAAAACAAACCCTAACCCTAACCCTAACCCTACATCTAACCCTAACAGTAACACAAAACCTAACCATAACCCTAACCCTAACCCTAACTCTAACCTTAACCCATACCCAAACCCTAACACTAACACTAACCCTAAATCTAACCCTTACCCTAACCCAAACCCAACATCTAACCCTAACCCTAACCCTAAACCTAAATCTGACACTAACCCTAACCCAAACCCTGACCCTAACCATAACCCTAAACCTAAACCTAAACCTAACCCAAACCCTAACCATAACCATAACCCTAACCCAAATGAAACCCTAACTCTAAACCTAAACCAAACCCAAACCCAAACCCTAAACCTAACCCTAAACCTAACCCTAACCGAAACCCAAACCCTATCCCTAACCCTAACCCTAAACCTAACCCAAACCCTAACCCTAACTCTAACCCTAACCCAAAATAAACCCTAACCCTAAACCTAAACCTAACCCAAACCCAAACCCTAACCCTAACCCTAACCCTAACCCTAACCCTAACCCAAAACCTAACCCTAACACTAAAACAAACCCTAACACTAATCCTAACCCTACCCCTAACCCTAACCCAAACCCAAACTCTAACACTAACACTAACACTAACCCTAACCTTAAAACTTAACCTAACCCAAACACAAACCCTAACCCTAACCCTAAACCTAAACTTTACCCTAACCCTAACCCTAACCCTAAGCCAAATCCAAACCATAACCCTAACCCTAACCCTAACCCTAAACCTATCCCTAACCCAAACTCTAACGCTAACTCTAAACCTAACCCAAACCCTAACCCTAACCCTGACTCTCATCCTAACATTAACCCTAACACTAAGCGTAACCCTAACCCAAACCCTAACCCTAATCCTACCTGTAACGCCAACCCTAAAACAAATCCTAAACCTAACCCTAAACCTAACACTAACCCTAACCCTCACACTAACCCATCCTTAACCCTAACCCTAACCCTAATCCTAATCCTAACATTAACCCTAACCCTAACCCTAAACCTAAAACTAAACCTAACCCAAACCCAAACCCTAACCCTAACCCTAAACCTAACCCACACCCAAAGCCTAACCCTAAACCTAACCCTAAACCTAACCCAAACCCAAAGCCTAAACCTAACACTAAACCTAACACTAACACAAACCCTAACCCTAACCCAAACCCAAAGCCTAACCTTAACCCTAACCCTAACCCTTACCCTAACCCTAACCCTAATCCTAACATTAACCCAAACCCTAACATTAACCCTAACCCAAACCCTAACACTAATACTAAGTATAACGCTAACCCTAAACCAAATCCTAACCCAAACCCTAACCCTAACCCTAATCCTAACCTTAACCCTAAGCTTAACGATAATCCTAAACCTAACCCTAAACATAAACCAAAACCTAACCCTAACAATAATCGTAACATTAACCCTAACCCTAACCCTAACCATAACCCAAACTCTAAACTTAACCCTAATCCTACCCCTAACCCAAACCCTAACCCTAACCATAACCCTAACCCTAACACAAACCCTAACCATAACCCTAACGCTAACTCTAAATCTAACCTTAACCCATACCCAAACCCTAACACTAACACTAACCCTAACCCTAACCCTATCCCTTACCCTAACCAAAACCGAGAACCTAACCCTCACCCTAATCCCTAACCCTAAACCTAACCCTAACACTAATCCTAACACAAACCCTAACCCTAACCCTAACCCTAAACCTAAACCTAAACCTAACCCTAACCCTAACCCTAACCCAAACCCAAACCCTAAACCTAACCCGAAACCTAACCCTAACCCAAACCCAAGCACTAACCCTAACCCTAACCCTAACCCTAACCCTAACCCAAACACAAACTTTAACACTAAAACTAACCCTAAACCTAAACCTTAACCTAACCCAAACACAAACCCTAAACCTAACCCTAAACCTAAACTTTACCCTAACCCTAACCCTAACCCTAACCCAAACCCAAACCCTAACCCTAAAACTATCCCTAACCCAAACCCTAACCCTAACCCTAATCCTAACCCTGACTCTCATCCTAACATTAACCCTAACACTTATCGTAACCCTAACCCAAACCCTAACCCTAATCCTACCTGTAAAGCTAACCCTAAAACAAATCCTAAACCTAACCCTAAACCTAACCCTAACCCTAATCCTAACCCTAACCCTAACCCATCCTTAACCCTAACCCTAACCCTAATCCTAATCCTAACATTAACCCTAACCCTAACCCTAACTCTAACCCTAAAACTAAGAAAAACCCAAACACTAGCCCTAACCCTAAACCTAACCCAAACCCAAAGCCTAACCCTAACCCTAACCCTAAACCTAACCCAAACACGAAGCCTAAACCTAACCCTAAACCTAACCCTAACACAAACCCTAACCCTAAACCAAACCCAAAGCCTAACCTTAACCCTAACCCTAACCCTAACCCTAACCCTAAACCTAACCCTAATCCTAACATTACCCCAAACCCTAACATTAACCCTAACCCAAACCCTAACACTAATACTAAGTATAATGCTAACCCTAAACCAAATCCTAACCCAAACCCTAACCCTAACCCTAATCCTAACCCTAACCCTAACCCTAACCCTAACCCTAAACCAAACCCTAACCCTAACCCTAACCCTAATCATAACATTAACCCTAACCCTAACCGTAACCTTAACTCTAACCCTAACCATAACCCAAACTCTAAACTTTACCCTAACCCTACCCCTAACCCAAACCATAACCCTAACCCTAACCATAACCCTAACACAAACCCTAACCATAACCCTAACCCTAACTCTAAATCTAACCTTCACCCATACCCAAACCCTAACACTAACACTAACCCTAACCCTATCCATTACCCTAACCCAAACCCAAAACCTAACCCTAACCCTAACCCTAACCCTAAACCTCACCCTAACACTAACCCTAACCCAAACTCTAACCCTAACCCTAACCCTAAACCTAAACCTAACCCTAACCCTAACCCAAACCCAAAACCTAAACTTAACTCTAACCCAAACCCAAACACTAATTCTAACCCTAACCCTAAACCTAACCCAAACCCTAACCCTAACCCTAACCCGTTACCAAATGAAACCCTAAATCTAAACCTAAACCTAATCCAAAACCAAACCCTAAACCTAACCCTAAACCTAACAATAACCCAAACCCAAACCCTAACCCTAACCCTAAAACTAACCCAAACCCTAACCGTAACCCTAACCCAAATTAAACCCTAACCCTAAACCTAAACCTAACCCAAACCCAAACCCTTCGCCTAACCCTAACCCTAATCCTAACCCTAACACAAAACCTAACCCTAACGCTAAAACAAAACTTAACACTAATCCTAACCCTACACCTAACCCTAACCCTAACCCTAACACTAACCCTAACCCTAACCCTAACCCTAACCCTAACCCAAAATCAAACTCTAACACTAACACTAACCCTAACCCTAAACCTTAACCTAACCCAAACACAAACCCTAACCCTAACCCTAAACCTAAACTTTACCCTAACTCTAACCCTAAACCTAACCCTAAACCAAACCGAAACCATAACCATAACCCAAACCCTAAACCTAAACCTAACAAAAACCCTAACACTAACCCTAAACCAAACCCTAACCCTAATCCTAACCCTAAACCAAACCAAAACCATAAGCATAACCCAAACCCTAAACCTAAACCTAACACAAACCCTAACCCTAAACCTAACACTAACCCTAACCCAAAACCAAACCCTAACCCTAAACCAAACCCTAACCCTAACCCAAACCCTAACCATAACCCTAACCCTAACCCAAATGCTAACCCTAAGCCTAACCCTAACGAAAAACCAAACCCTAACCCTAACCCTAAACCTGACCCTAACCCAAACCCAAACCCTAACCCTAAACCTAACCCAAACCCTAACCCTAACCCTAATCCTAACCATAACCCTAACCCTAATCCAAACCGTAACCCTAACAGTAACCCTAACCCTAATCCTAACATTAACCCTAAACCTAACCCTAAACATAACCCAAATCCTAAACCTAATCCTTATTATAACCTTAATCCTAACACAAATCCGAACCCTAAACCTAACCCTAACCCTAACCCTAACCCAAACCCAAACACTAACCCTAAAGCTAACCCTAACCCAAAACCTAACACTAAACCTAATCCTAACCCTAACCCTAACACTAACCCTAACCCTAAACCTAACCCAAGCAATAACCCTAAACGTAACCCTAACCCTAACCCAAACCCTAACCCTAATCCTAAACCTAATCCTAACCCTAACCCTAACCCTAACCCTAACCCTAACCCTAATCCTAAACCTAACCCAAACCCTAACCCTAAACGTAACCCTTACTCTTACTCTAACCCTAACCCTAAACCTAACCCTAACCATAAACCTAACCCTAACACAAACCTTACCCTAACCCTAACCCTAAACCTAACCCTAATCCAAACATTAACCCTAACCCTATCACTAACTGAAACCCTAAACCTAATCCTAACTATAACCCTAACCCTAAACCAAATACTAAGCCTAACCCTAAACCTAACCAAACACTAACCCTAACCCTAACCCTAACCCTAACCCTAAAACTAATACTAAATCTAACACTAAACCTAACCCTAACCCAAACCCAACCCTAACCCTAACCCTAACCCCTAACACTAACCCTAACCAAAAACATAACAGTAACCCTAAACCATTCCCTAACACTAACCGTAACCCTAACCCTAAACCTAATCCTAACCGTAACACTAACACTAACCCTAACCGTAAACGTAACCCATACAATAACCCTAAACATAACCTTACCCTAACCCAAACCCTAACCCTAACTGTAACCTAACCCTAACCCTAACCCTAACCCTAACCCTAATCCTAAACCTACCCCAAACCCTAACCCTAAACGTAACCCTTACCCTTACTCTAACCCTAACCCTAAACCTAACCTTAAACATAAACCTAAAACTAACACAAACCCTTACCCTAACCCTATCCCTAACCCTAACCCTAACCCTAACCCTAATCCTAACATTAACCCTAACCCTATCCCTAACCGAAACCCTAACCCTAATCCTAACTGTAACCCTAACCCTAAACCAAATACTAACCCTAACCCTAAACCTAACCCAAACACTAACCGTAACCCTAACCCTAAAACTAATACTAAATCTAACACTAAACCTAACCCTAACCCAAACCCAACCCTAAACCTAACCCTAACGCCTAACACTAACACTAACCAAAAACATAAGAGTAACCGTAAATCATTCTGTAACACTAACGGTAACCCTAAACCTAACCCTAACCCAAACCCAAACCCTAACACTAACCCTAACCCTAACCCTTACCATAACCCAAAACCAAACCCTAACCCTAATCCAAACCCTAACCCTAAACCTAACCCTAACACTAATCCTAACCCAAACCCTAACCCTAACCCTAACCCTAAACCTAAACCTAAACCTAACCCAAACCCTAACCATAACCCTAACCCTAAACCAAATGAAACCCTAAACCTAAACCTAAACCTAACCCAAACCCAAACCCTAAATCTAACCCTAAATGTAACCCTAACCCAAACCCAAACACTAAACCTAAACCAAACACAAAACCTAACCCTAACCCAAAACCAAACCCTAACCCTAAACCAAACCATAACCCTAACCCAAACCCTAACCATAACCATAACCCTAACCCTAACCCTAAACCGAACCCTAACACTAACCCTAACCCAAACCCTAACCCTAACCCTAACCCTAACCCTAAACCTAAACCTAAACCTAAACCTAACCCAAACCCTAACCATAACCCTAACCCTAAACCACATGAAATCCTTAACATAAACCTAAACCTATCCCAAACCCAAACCCTAAACCTAACCCTAAACCTAACCCTAACCCAAACCCAAACCCTAAACCTAAACCTAACAAAAACCCTAACCCTAACCCTAACCCTAATCCAAACCGTAACCCTAAACCAAAACCTAACCCTTACCCAAACCCTAACCTTAACCCTAGCCCTAACACAAATGCTACCCATAAGCCTAACCCTAAAGAAAAACCAAACCCTGACCCTAACCCTAAACCTGACCCTAACCCAAACCCAAACCCAACCCCTAAACCTAAACCAAACACTAACCGTAAACCTAATCCTAACCATAACCATAAGCCTAATCCAAACCGTAGCCCTAACAATAACCCTAACCCTAATCCTAACATTAACCCTAAACCTAACCCTAAACATAACCCAAATCCTAAACCTAATCCTAATTACAACCCTAATCCTAACACAAGTCCTAACCCTAACCCTAACCCTAACCCTAACCCTAACCCAAACCCTAACCCTAAACCTATCCCTAACCCAAACCCTAACCCTAATGCTAAACCTAACCGAAACCCTAACCCTAACCCTGACTCTCATCCTAACATTAACCCTAACACTAAGCGTAACCCTAACCCAAACCCTAACCCTAATCCTACCTGTAAAGCCAACCCTAAAACAAATCCTAAACCTAACCCTAAACCTAACCCTAACCCTAACCCTAACCCTGACTCTCATCCTAACATTAACCCTAACACTAAGCGTAACCCTAACCCTAACCCTAACCCTAATCAATCCTTAACCCTAAACCTAACCCTAATCCTAATCCTAACATTAACCCTAACCCTAACCCTAACCCTAAACCTAAACCTAACCCAAACCCAAAACCTAACCCTAACCCTAACCTAACACAAACCCAAAGCCTAACCCTAACCCTAACCCTAAACCTAAACCAAACCCAAACCCTAAACCTAACACTAAACCTAACACTAACACAAACCCTAACCCTAACCCAAACCCAAAGCCTAACCTTAACACTAACCCTAACCCTTACCCTAAACCTAACCCTAATCCTAATATTAACCCAAACCCTAATAATAACCCTAACCCAAACCCTAACACTAATACTAAGTATAACGCTAACCCTAAACCAAATCCTAACCCAAACCCTAACCCTAACCCTAATCCTAACCCTAACCCTAACCTTAACCATAATCCTAAACCTAACCCTAAACCTAAACCAAAACCTAACCCTAAGACTAACCGTAACATTAACCCTAACCCTAACCGTAACCTTAACCCTAACCCTAACCATAACCCAAACTCTAAACTTAACCCTAATCCTACCCCTAACCCAAACCCTAACCATAACCCTAACCCTAACCCTAACACAAACCCTAACCATAACCCTAACGCTAACTCTAAATCTAACCTTAACCCATACCCAAACCCTAACACTAACACTAACCCTAACCCTAACCCTAACCCTATCCCTTACCCTAACCCAAACCAAAAACCTAACCCTAACCCTAACCCTAACCCTAAACCTAACCCTAACACTAACCCTAACCCAAACTCTAACCCTAACCCTAACCCTAAACCTAAACCTAAGGCTAACCCTAACCCAAACCCAAACCCTAAACCTAACCCTAAACCTAACCCTTACCCAACCCCAAACGCAAACCCTAACCCTAACCCTAAACCTAACCCAAACCCTAACCCTAACCCTAACCCAAATTAAACCCTAACCCTAAACCTAAACCTAACCCAAACCCAAACCCTTCCCCTAACCCTAACCCTAATCCTAACCCTAACACAAAACCTAACCCTAACGCTAAAACAAACCCTAACACTAATCCTAACCCCACACCCAACCCTAACCCTAACCCTAACCCTAACCCTAACCCTAACCCTAACCCTAACCCTAACCCTAACCAAAACCCAAACTCTAACACTAACACTAACCCTAACCCTAAACCTTAACCGAACCCAAACACAAACCCTAACCCTAACCCTATACCTAAACTTTACCCTAACCCTAACCCTAACCCTAACCCTAAACCAAACCGAAACCATAACCATAACCCAAACCCTAAACCTAAACCTAACACAAACCCTAACACTAACCCTAAACCAAACCCTAACCCTAATCCTAACCCTAAACCAAACCAAAACCATAACCATAACCCAAACCCTAAACCTAAACCTAACACAAACCCTAACCCTAAACCTAACCCTAACCCTAACCCAAAACCAAACCTAACCCTAAACCAAACCCTAACCCTAACCCAAACCCTAACCATAACCCTAACCCTAACCCAAATGCTAACCCTAAGCCTAACCCTAACGAAAAACCCAACCCTAACCCTAACCGTAAAACTGACCCTAACCCAAACCCAAACCCTAACTCTAAACCTAACCCTAACCCAAACCCTAACCCTAATCCTAAACATAACCCTAACCCTAATCCAAACCGTAACCCTAACAGTAACCCTAACCCTAATCCTAACATTAACCCTAATCCTAACCCTAAACATAACCCAAATCCTAAACCTAATCCTAATTATAACCCTAATCCTAACACAAATCCTAACCATAAACCTAACCCTAACCCTAACCCTAACCCAAACCCAAACACTAACCCTAAAGCTAACCCTAACCCAAACCCTAACACTAAACCTAATCCTAACCCTAACCCTAACACTAACCCTAACCCTTAACCTAACCCAAGCAATAACCCTAAACGTAAACCTTACCCTAACCCAAACCCTAACCCTAATCCTAAACCTAATCCTAACCCTAACCCTAACCCTAACCCTAACCCTAACCCTAATCCTAAACCTAACCCAAACCCTAACCCTAAACGTAACCCTTACTCTTACTCTAATCCTAACCCTAAACCTAACCCTAACCATAAACCTAACCCTAACACAAACGCTTACCCTAACCCTAACCCTAACCCTAACCCTAATCCAAACATTAACCCTAACCCTATCACTAACTGAAACCCTAACCCTAATCCTAACTATAACCCTAACCCTAAACCAAATACTAAGCCTAACCCTAAACCTAACCCAAACACTAACCCTAACCCTAACCCTAACCCGAAAACTAATACTAAATCTAACACTAAACCTAACCCTAACCCAAACCCAACCCTAACCCTAACCCTAACCCCTAACACTAACCCTAACCAAAAACATAACAGGAACCCTAAACCATTCCCTAACACTAACCGTAACCCTAACCGTAACCCTAACCCTAACCCTAACCCTAACCCTAACCCTAACCCAAACTCAAACCCTAACCCTAAAGCTAACCCTTACCCAAACCCTAACCCTAAACCTAATCCTAACCCTAACCCTAACACTAACCCTAACCCTAAACCTAACCCAAACAATAACCCTAAACGTAACCTTACCCTAACCGAAACCCTAACCCTAACTGTAAACCTAACCCTAACCCTAACCCTAACCCTAACCCTAATCCTAAACCTAACCCAAACCCTAACCCTAAACGTAACCCTTACCCTTACTCTAACCCTAACCCTAAACCTAACCTTAACCATAAACCTAAAATTAACACAAACACTTACCCTAACCCTATCCCTAACCCTAACCCTAACCCTAATCCTAACATTAACCCTAACCCTATCCCTAACCGAAACCCTAACCCTAATCCTAACTGTAACCCTAACCCTAAACCAAATACTAACCCTAACCCTAAACCTAACCCAAACACTAACCGTAACCCTAACCCTAAAACTAATCCTAAATCTAACACTAAACCTAACCCTAACCCAAACCCAACCCTAACCCTAACCCTAACCCCTAACACTAACACTAACCAAAAACATAAGAGTAACCGTAAATCATTCTGTAACACTAACCGTAACCCTAACCCTAACCCTAACCCTAACCCTAACCCAAACCCAAACCCTAACACTAACCCTAACCCTAACCCTTACCATAACCCAAAACAAAACCCTAACCCTAACCCAAACACTAACCCTAAACCTAACCCTAACACTAACCCTAACCCAAACCCTAACCCTATCCCTAACCCTAAACCTAAACCTAAACCTAACCCAAACCCTAACCATAACCCTAACCCTAAACCAAATGAAACCCTAAACCTAAACCTAAACCTAACCCAAACCGAAACCCTAAACCTAACCCTAAATGTAACCCTAACCCAATCCCAAACCCTAAACCTAAACCTAACACAAACCCTAACCCTAACCCTAACCCAAAACCAAACCCTAACCCTAAACCAAACCATAACCCTAACCCAAACCCTAACCATAACCATAACCCTAACACAAATGCTAACCATAAGCCTAACCCTAACGAAAAACCAAACTCTAACCCTAACCCTAAACCTGACACTAACTCAAACCCAAACCCTAACCCTAAACCTAACCCAAACCCTAACCCTAACCCTAATCCTAACCATAACCCTAACCCTAATCCAAACCGTAACCCTAACAGTAACCCTAACCCTAATCCTAACATTAACCCTAAACCTAACCCTAAACATAACCCAAATCCTAAACCTAATCCTAATTATAACCCTAATCCTAACACAAATCCTAACCCTAACCCTAAGCCTAACCCTAACCCTAAAACTATCTCTAACCCAAAACCTAACCCTAACGCTAAACCTAACCCAAACCCTAAACTTAACCCTGACTCTCATCCTAACATTAACCCTAACACTAAGCGTAACCCTAACCCAAACCCTAACCCTAATCCTACTTGTAAAGGCAACCCTAAAACAAATCCTAAACCTAACCCTAAACCTAAGAGTAACCCTAACCCTAACCCTAACCCATCCTTAACCCTAACCCTAACCCTAATCCTAATCCTAACATTAACCCTAACCCTAACCCCAACCCTAAACCTAAACCTAACCCAAACCCAAACCCTAACCCTAACCCTAAACCTAACCCAAACCCAAAGCCTAACCCTAACCCTAAACCTAAACCTAACCCAAACCCAAAGCCTAAACCTAACACTAAACCTAACCCTAACACAAACCCTAACCCTAACCCAAACCCAAAGCCTAACCTTAACCCTAACCCTAACCCTTACCCTAACCCTAACCCTAATCCTAACATTAACCCAAACCCTAACATTAACCCTAACCCAAACACTAACACTAATATTAAGTATAACGCTAACCCTAAACCAAATCCTAACCCAAACCCTAACCCTAACCCTAACGCTAACCTTAACCATAATCCTAAACCTAACCCTAAACCTAAACCAAAACCTAACCCTAACACTAATCGTAACATTAACCCTAACCCTAACCGTAACCTTAACCCTTACCCTAACCATAACCCAAACTGTATACTTAACCCTAATCCTACCCCTAACCCAAACCCTAACCCTAACCAAAACCCTAACCCTAACACAAACGCTAACCATAACCCTAACGCTAACTCTAAATCTAACCTTAACCCATACCCAAACCCTAACACTAACACTAACCCTAACCCTAACCCTATCCCTTACCCTAACCCAAACCCAAAACCTAACCCTCACCCTAACCCTAACCCTAAACCTAACCCTAACACTAATCCTAACCCAAACCCTAACCCTAACCCTAACCCTAAACCTAAACCTAACACTAACCCTAACCCTAACCCAAACCCAAACCCTAAACCTAACCCTAAACCTAACCCTAACCCAAACCCAAGCACTAACCCTAACCCTAACCCGAAACCTAACCCGAAACCTAACCCTAACGCTAAAACAAACCCTAACACTAATCCTAACCCTACCCCTAAACCTGACCCAAACCCAAACTCTAACACTAAAACTAACCCTAACCCTAAACCTTAACCGAACCCAAACACAAACCCTAAACCTAACCCTAACCCTAATCCTAACACTAACCCTAACCCAAAAATTAACCCTAACAATAACCCAAACCCTAACCCTAACCCTAAACCTAACCCTAACCCTAACCCTAACCTTAACCCAAACACTAACCCAAACCCTAACCCAAACCCTATCCCTAAACCTAACCGTAACCCTAACTCAAACTCTAACCCTAACTCTAACCCTAACTCAAAACCTAAACCTAACCCTAATCCAAACCCTAACACAAACCCTAACAATAACCCTAAACCTAACCCTATTCCTAACACTAACCCTAACCCTAACCCTAACCCTAACCCTATTCCTAACCCTAACCCTAAACCCTTACCCTAACCAATACCCTAAAAATAACCCTCACGCTAACCCTAACCCTAAACCAAACCCTAACACTAACCCTAACCCTAACCCAAACCCTAACCCTAACCCTAACCCTAACCCTAACCCAAACCAAAACCCTAACCCTAACTCTAATCGTAACCCTAACCCTAATCAAAATCCTAACATTAACCCTAACCCTAACCCTAATCCTATTCCTAACCTTAACCCTAAACCTAACTTTAACCCAAAACCTAACCGTAAATCTAACTCAAACCTAACCCTAACTCAAACCCTAACCCTAAGACAAACCCTAACCCTACCACTAACCCTAACCCAAACCCTAACCCTAACACTAACACTTACCCTAAGACTAACCCAAAACCTAACCCTAAACCTAACCGAAACCAAAAGCCTAACCCTAAGTCTAATCCTAACCCTAACCCTAATCCTAACCCTAACCCTAACAATAACCCAAACCCTAAACCAAACCCTAATCCTAACTCTAACCCTAACCCTAATCGTAACCCTAAACCTAACCCTAACCCACACCCAACCCCTAACTCTAACCCTAACCCTAACCGAAACCCTAACTCAAACCCTAACCCTAACCCTAACCCAAACCCTAACCCTAAACCTAACCCTAAACCTTTTCCTAACCCTAACACAAATCCTAACAATAATCCTAACCCTAACCCTATTCCTAAACCTAACCCTAACCCTAACCCTAACCCTAATCCTAATCCTAACCCTAAACCAAAAACTAACCCTAACCCTAACCCAAACCCTAACACTAACACTAATCCTAATCCCAGCCCTAACGCTAACCCTAACTCAAACCCTAACCCTGACCCAAACACTAACCCTAACACTAACCATAAACCTAATCCTAAACCTAACACTAACCCTAACCCTAACCCTAACCCTAATCCTAACCCTAACTCTAACCCTAACCCAAACCCTAACCCTTAACCAAACCCTAAACCTAAACCTAACCCTAACCCTAATCCTAACCCTAACCCTAACCCAAAAACTAACCCTAACTCGAACCCAAAGCCAAACCCTAATCCTAACCCTAACGCTAACCCAAACCCTAAACCTAACCCTATTCCTAACCCTAACCCTAAACCTAACATTAACCCAAACCCTAACCCAAAACCTAACCCTAACCCTAACCCTAACTCAAACTCTAACCCTAACTCGAACCCTAACCCTAACCCAAACACTAACCCAAACCCTAACAATAACCCTAACCCTATTCCTAACACTAACCCTAACCCTAAACGTAACCCTATTCCTAACCCTAACCCTAAAACCTAACTCTAACCAATACCCTAAACATAACCTTCACGAAAACCCTAACCCTAACCCAAACCCTAAACCTAACCAAAAACCTAAACCTAACCCTAACCCTAACCCTAACCCAAACCCAAAACCTAACACAAACCTAACCCTAACACTAACCCAAATCCTAACCCTAACATTAACGCAAACCAAAACCCTAAACCTAACTCTAATCCTAACCCTAACCCTAATCAAAACCCTAACATTAAACCTAACCCTAAACCTAACCCAAAACCTAAACCTAACCCTAATCCTAAACCTAACCCTATCCCTAATCCAAACCCTAACCCTAACCGTAACACAAACTCATCCCCTAACCCTAACCCTAACCCAAACCCGAACCGTAACCCTAAACCTAACTCAAACCCTAACCCTAACCCTAACCCAAACCCTAACCCTAAACCTAACCCTAACCCTTATTCTAACCCTAAACCTAACCCAAAAAATAACACTAACCCTAAACCAAACCCTAACCCTAACCCTAACCCTAAACCTAACCCAAACCCTAACCCTTACCCAAACCCTAAACCTAAACCTAACCCTAACCTTAATCCTAAACCTAACCCTAACCCAAAAACTAACCCTAACCCGAACCCTAACCAAAACCCTAATCCTAACCCTAACCCTAACCCAAACCCTAACCCTAACCCTATTCCTAACCATGACCCTAAACCTAACCTTAACCCAAACCCTAACCCAAACCCTAACCCTAAACCCTAACCCAAACCCTATCCATAACCCTTACCCTAACCCTAACTCAAACTCTAACCCTAACTCTAACCCTAACCCAAAACCTAAACCTAAGCCTAATCCAAACCCTAACCCAAACCCTAACAATAACCCTAACCCTAAACCTAACCCTAACCCTAACCCTAAGCCTATTCCTAACACTAACCCTAACTCTAACCCTAACCATAACTCTATTCCTAACCCTAACCCTAAACTCTAACCCTAACGAATACCCTAAACATAACCCTCACCCTAACCCTAACCCTAACCCAAAACCTAACCCTAACGCTAACCCTAACAAAAACCCTAACCCTAAACCTAAACCTAACCCAAAAACTAATCCTAACTCGAACCCTAACCCAAACCCTAATCCTAACCCTAACCCTAACCCAAACCCTAACCCTAACCCTAACCCTAACCCTAACCCAAAACCTAACCCTAACCCTAACCCTAACCCTAACCCAAACCCTAACCCAAATCCTAACCCAAATCCTAACCCTAACCCTAACCCTAACCCTAACCCTAACCCTAACCCTAACCCTAACTCAAACACTAACCCTAACCCTAACCCAAACCCTAACCCTAAACCTAACCCTAACCCTTATCCTAACCCTAAACCTAACCCAAAAAATAACACTAACCCTAAACCAAACCCTAACCCTAACCCTAACCCTAACACTTACCCAAACCCTAACCCTAAACCTAACCCTAATCTAACCCTAACCCTAACCCTAACCCACAAACAAACACTAACTCGAACCCTAACACAAACCCTAATCCTAACCCTAACTCTAAACCAAACCCTAACCCTAACCCTAACCCTAACCCTTACCCAAACCCTAAACCTAAACCTAACCCTAATCTAATCCTAACCGTAACCCTAACCCTAAACTTAAACCTAACTCAAACTCTAACCCTAACTCGAACCCTAACCCTAACCCAAACACTAACCCAAACCCTAACAATAACCCTAACACTATTCTTAACACTAACCCTATCCCTAACCCTAACCCTAACCCTAACCCTATTCCTAACCCTAACCCTAAACCCTAACCCTAACCAATACCCTAAACATAACCTTCACGCTAACCCTAACCCTAACCCAAACCCTAACCCTAACCCTAAACCTAACCAAAAACCTAAACCTAACCCTAACCCTAACCCTAACCCAAACCCTAACCCTAACACTAACCCAAATCCTAACCCTAACATTAACCCAAACCAAAACCCTAAACCTAAGTCTAATCCTAACCCTAATCCTAATCAAAACCCTAACATTAAACCTAACCCTAACCCTAACCCAAAACCTAAACCTAACCCTAATCCTAACCCTAACCCTAACCCTAATCCTAACCCTAACCCTAACCATAACACAAACCCAACCCCTAACCCTAACCCTAACCCTAACCCAAACCCTAACCCTAACCCTAAACCTAACCAAAAACCTAAACCTAACCCTAACCCTAACCCTAACCCAAACCCTTACCCTAAACCTAAACCTAACCCTTATCCTAACCCTAAACCTAACAAAAAAAATAACACTAACCCTAAAAAAAACGCTAACCCTAAGCCTAACCCTAACCCTAACCAAAACCCTAAACCTTACCCAAACCCTAAACCTAACTCTAATCCTAACCCTAACCCTAATGAAAACCCTAACATTAAACCTAACCCTAAACCTAACCCAAAGCCTAAACCTAACCCTAATCCTAACCCTAAACCAAACACTAATCCTAACCCTAACCCTAACCCAAACCCTAACCCTAACCCTATTCCTAACCATAACCCTAAACCTAACCTTAACCCAAACACTAACCCAAACCCTAACCCAAACCCTATCCCTAAACCTAACCCTAACCCTAACTCAAACTCTAACCCTAACTCTAACCCTAACTCAAAACCTAAACCTAACCCTAATCCAAACCCTAACACAAACCCTAACAATAACCCTAAACCTAACCCTATTCCTAACACTAACCCTAACCCTAACCCTAACCCTAACCCTATTCCTAACCCTAACCCTAAACCCTTACCCTAACCAATACCCTAAACATAACCCTCACGCTAACCCTAACCCTAACCCAAACCCTAACACTAACCCTAACCCTTACCCAAACCCTAAACCTAACTCTAATCCTAACCCTAACCCTAATGAAAACCCTAACATTAAACCTAACCCTAACGCTAACCCAAACCCTAAACCTAACCCTATTCCTAACCCTAACCCTAAACCTAACCTTAACCCAAACCCTAACCCAAAACCTAACCCTAACCCTAACCCTAACTCAAACTCTAACCCTAACTCGAACCCTAACCCTAACGCAAACACTAACCCAAACCCTAACAATAACCCTAACCCTATTCCTAACACTAACCCTAACCCTAAACGTAACCCTATTGCTAACCCTAACCCTAACCCTAACCCTAACCCTAACCCTAACCCTAACCCTAAACCCTAACCCTAACCAATACCCTAAACATAACCTTCACGAAAACCCTAACCCTAACGCAAACCCTAAACCTAACCAAAAACCTAAACCTAACCCTAACCCTGACCCTAACCCAAAACCAAACCGTAACACTAACCCTAACCCTAACACTAACCCAAATGCTAACCCTAACGTTAGCGCAAACCAAAACCCTAAACCTAACTCTAATCCTAACCCTAACCCTAATCAAAACCCTAACATTAAACCTAACCCTAAACCTAACCCAAAACCTAAACCTAACCCTAATCCTAAACCTAACCCTATCCCTAATCCAAACCCTAACCCTAACCGTAACACAAACTCATCCCCTAACCCTAACCCTAACCCAAACCCTAACCGTAACCCTAACCCTAACTCAAACCCTAACCCTAACCCTAACCCAAACCCTAACCCTAAACCTAACCCTAACCCTTATTCTAACCCTAAACCTAACCCAAAAAATAACACTAACCCTAAACCAAACCCTAACCCTAACCCTAACCCTAAACCTAACCCAAACACTAACCCTTACACAAACCCTAAACCTAAACCTAACCCTAACCTTAATCCTAAACCTAACCCTAACCCAAAAACTAACCCTAACCCGAACCCTAACCCTAACCCTAATCCTAACCCTAACCCTAACCCAAACCCTAACCCTAACCCTATTCCTAACCATAACCCTAAACCTAACCTTAACCCAAACCCTAACCCAAACCCTAACCCTAAACCCTAACCCAAACCCTATCCCTAACCCTTACCCTAACCCTAACTCAAACTCTAACCCTAACTCTAACCCTAACCCAATACCTAAACCTAACCCTAATCCAAACCCTAACCCAAACCCTAACAATAACCCTAAACCTAAACCTATTCCTAACACTAACCCTAACTCTAACCCTAACCCTAACTCTATTCCTAACCCTAACCCTATACCCTAACCCTAACGAATACCCTAAACATAACCCTCACCCTAACCCTACCCCTAACCCAAAACCTAACCCTAACGCTAACCCTAACAAAAACCCTAACCCTAAACTTAAACCTAACCCAAAAACTAACCCTAACTCGAACCCTAACCCAAACCCTAATCCTAACCCTAACCCTAACCCAAACCCTAACCCTAACCCTATTCCTAACATTAACCCTAAACCTAACCTTAACCCAAACCCTAACCCAAACCCTAACCCTAACCCTAACCCTAACCCTAACCCTAACCAAAACCCTAACACTAACCCTAACCCTAACCCTGACGCAAACCCTAACCCAAATCCTAACCCAAATCATAACCCTAACCTTAACCCTAACCCTAACCCTAACCCTAACTCAAACACTATCCCTAACCCTAACCCAAACCCTAACCCTAAACCTAACCCTAACCCTTATCCTAACCCTAAACCTAACCCAAAAAATAACACTAACCCTAAACCAACCCTAACCCTAACCCTAACCCTAACCCTTACCAAACCCTAAACCTAAACCTAACCCTAATCTAACCCTAAACCTAACCCTAACCCAAAAACAAACCCTAACTCGAACCCTAACACAAACCATAATCCTAACCCTAACCCTAAACCAAACCCTAACCCTAACCCTAACCCTAACCCTTACCCAAACCCTAAACCTAAACCTAACCCTAACCTAACCCTAACCCTAAACCTAACCCAAACCCTAAATCAAACACTAACCCTAACCCTAACCCTAACCCAAACCCTAACCCTAACCCTTATCCTAACCCTAAACCTATCCCAAAAAATAACACTAACCCTAAACCAAACCCTAACCCTAACCCTAACCCTAACCCTTACCCAAACCCTAAACCTAAACCTAACCCTAATCTAACCCTAACCATAACCCTAACCCAAAAACAAACCCTAACTCGAACCCTAACACAAACCCTAATCCTAACCCTAACTCTAAACCAAACCCTAACCCTAACCCTAACCCTTACCCAAAACCTAAACCTAAACCTAACCCTAATCTAATCCTAACCCTAACCCTAAACTTAAACCTAACTCAAACTCTAACCCTAACTCGAACCCTAACCCTAACACAAACACTAACCCAAACCCTAACAATAACCCTAACACTATTCTTAACACTAACCCTATCCCTAACCCTAAACCTAACCCTAACCCTATTCCTAACCCTAACCCTAAACCCTAACCCTAACCAATACCCTAAACATAACCTTCACGCTAACACTAACCCTAACCCAAACCCTAACCCTAACCCTAAACCTAACCCTAACTCAAACTCTAACCTTAACTCTAACCCTAACCCAAAACCTAAACCTAACCCTAATCCAAACCCTAACCCAAACCCTAACAATAACCCTAACCCTAAACCTATTCCTAACACTAACCCTAACTCTAACCCTAACCCTAACTCTATTCCTAACCCTAACCCTAAACCCTAACCCTAACGAATACCCTAAACATAACCCTCACCCTAACCCTAACCCTAACCAAAAACCTAACCCTAACGCTAACCCTAATAAAAACCCTAACCCTAAACCTAAACCTAACCCTTACCCAAACCCTAAACCTAAACCTAACCCTAACCCTAACCCTAACCCTAACCCTAACCCTAACTCAAACACTAACCCTAACCCTAACCCTAACCCAAACCCTAACCCTAACCCTTATCCTAACCCTAAACCTAACCCAAAAAATAACACTAACCCTAAACCAAACCCTAACCCTAACCCTAACCCTAACCCTTACCCAAACCCTAAACCTAAACCTAACCCTAATCTAACCCTAACCATAACCCTAACCCAAAAACAAACCCTAACTCGAACCCTAACACAAACCCTAATCCTAACCCTAACTCTAAACCAAACCCTAACCCTAACCCTAACCCTAACCCTTACCCAAAACCTAAACCTAAACCTAACCCTAATCTAATCCTAACCCTAACCCTAACCCTAAACTTAAACCTAACTCAAACTCTAACCCTAACTCGAACCCTAACCCTAACACAAACACTAACCCAAACCCTAACAATAACCCTAACACTATTCTTAACACTAACCCTATCCCTAACCCTAACCCTAACCCTAACCCTATTCCTAACCCTAACCCTAAACCCTAACCCTAACCAATACCCTAAACATAACCTTCACGCTAACACTAACCCTAACCCAAACCCTAACCCTAACCCTAAACCTAACCAAAAACCTAAACCTAACCCTAACCCTAACCCTAACCCAAACCCTAACCCTAACACTAACCCAAATCCTAACCCTAACATTAACCCAAACCAAAACCCTAAACCTAACTCTAATCCTAACCCTAACCCTAATCAAAACCCTAACATTAAACCTAACCCTAACCCTAACCCAAAACCTAAACCTAACCCTAATCCTAACCCTAACCCTAACCCTAATCCTAACCCTAACCCTAACCATAACACAAACTCAACCCCTAACCCTAACCCTAAATCTAACCCAAACCCTAACACTAAACCTAACCCTAACTCAAACCCTAACCCTAACCCTAACCCTCACCCAAACCCTAACCCTAAATCTAACCCTAACCCTAATCCTAACACTAACCCTAACCCAAAAACTAACCCTAACAATAACCCAAACCCTAACCCTAACCCTAAACCTAACCCTAACCCTAACCCTAACCTTAACCCAAACACTAACCCAAACCCTAACCCAAACCCTATCCCTAAACCTAACCCTAACCCTAACTCAAACTCTAACCCTAACTCTAACCCTAATTGAAAACCTAAACCTAACCCTAATCCAAACCCTAACACAAACCCTAACAATAACCCTAAACCTAACCCTATTCCTAACACTAACCCTAACCCTAACCCTAACCCTAACCCTATTCCTAACCCTAACCCTAAACCCTTACCCTAACCAATACCCTAAAAATAACCCTCACGCTAACCCTAACACTAACCCAAACCCTAACACTAACCCTAACCCTAACCCAAACCCTAACCCTAACCCTAACCTTAACCCAAACCAAAACCCTAACCCTAACTCTAATCGTAACCCTAACCCTAATCAAAATCCTAACATTAACCCTAACCCTAACCCTAATCCTATTCCTAACCTTAACCCTAAACCTAACTTTAACCCAAAACCTAACCGTAAATCTAACCCGAACCTAACCCTAACTCAAACCCTAACCCTAAGACAAACCCTAACCCTACCACTAACCCTAACCCAAACCCTAACCCTAACACTAACACTTACCCTAAGACTAACCCAAAACCTCACCCTAAACCTAACCGAAACCAAGAGCCTAAACCTAAGTCTAATCCTAACCCTAACCCTAATCCTAACCCCAACCCTAACAATAACCCAAACCCTAAACCAAACCCTAATCCTAAACCTAACCCTAACCCAAATCATAACCCCAAACCTAACCCTAACCCACACCCAACCCCTAACTCTAACCCTAACCCTAACCGAAACCCTAACTCAAAACCTAACCCTAACCCTAACCCAAAACCTAACCCTAAACCTAACCCTAATCCTTTTCCTAACCCTAACACAAATCCTAACAATAATCCTAACCCTAACCCTATTCCTAAACCTAACCCTAACCCTAACCCTAACCCTAATCCTAATCCTAACCCTAACCCAAAAACTAACCCTAAACCTAACCCAAACCCTAACACTAACACTAATCCTAATCCCAGCCCTAACGCTAACCCTAACTCAAAACCTAACCCTAACCCAAACCCTAACCCTAACACTAACCATAAACCTAATCCTAAACCTAACACTAACCCTAACCCTAACCCTAACCCTAACCCTAACCCTAACCCTAACTCTAACCCTAACCCAAACCCTAACACTTAACCAAACCCTAAACCTAAACCTAACCCTAACCCTAATCCTAACCCTAACCCTAACCCAAAAACTAACCCTAACTCGAACCCAAAACCAAACCCTAATCCTAACCCTAACGCTAACCCAAACCCTAAACCTAACCCTATTCCTAACCCTAACCCTAAACCTAACCTTAACCCAAACCCTAACCCAAAACCTAACCCTAACCCTAACCCTAACTCAAACTCTAACCCTAACTCGAACCCTAACTCTAACCCAAACACTAACCCAAACCCTAACAATAACCCTAACCCTATTCCTAACACTAACCCTAACCCTAAACGTAACCGTATTCCTAACCCTAACCCTAAACCCTAACTCTAACCAATACGCTAAACATAACCTTCACGAAAACCCTAACCCTAACCCAAACCCTAAACTTAACCAAAAACCTAAACCTAACCCTAACCCTAACCCTAACCCAAACCCAAAACCTAACACTAACCCTAACCCTAACACTAACCCAAATCCTAACCCTAACATTAACCCAAACCAAAACCCTAAACCTAACTCTAATCCTAACCCTAACCCTAATCAAAACCCTAACATTAAACCTAACCCTAAACCTAAACCAAAACCTAAACCTAACCCTAATCCTAAACCTAACCCTATCCCTAATCCAAACCCTAACCCTAACCGTAACACAAACTCATCCCCTAACCCTAACCCTAACCCAAACCCGAACCGTAACCCTAAACCTAACTCAAACCCTAACCCTAACCCTAACCCAAACCCCAACCCTAAACCTAACCCTAACCCTTATTCTAACCCTAAACCTAACCCAAAAAATAACACTAACCCTAAACCAAACCCTAACCGTAACCCTAACCCTAAAACTAACCCAAACCCTAACCCTTACCCAAACCCTAAACCTAAACCTAACCCTAACCTTAATCCTAAACCTAACCCTAACCCAAAAACTAACCCTAACCCGAACCCTAACCCAAACCCTAATCCTAACCCTAACCCTAACCCAAACCCTAACCCTAACCCTATTCCTAACCATAACCCTAAACCTCACCTTAACCCAAACCCTAACCCAAACCCTAACCCTAAACCCGCACCCAAACCCTATCCATAACCCTTACCCTAACCCTAACTCAAACTCTAACCCTAACTCTAACCCTAACCCAAAACCTAAACCTAACCCTAATCCAAACCCTAACCCAAACCCTAACAATAACCCTAACCCTAAACCTATTCCTAACACTAACCCTAACTCTAACCCTAACCCTAACTCTAATCCTAACCCTCACCCCAAACCCTAACCCTAACGAATACCCTAAACATAACCCTCACCCTAACCCTAACCCTAATCCAAAACCTAACCCTAACGCTAACCCTAACAAAAACCCTAACCCTAAACCTAAACCTAACCCAAAAACTAACCCTAACTCGAACCCTAACCCAAACCCTAATCCTAACCCTAACCCTAACCCAAACCCTAACCCTAACCCTAACCCTAACCCTGACCCAAAACCTAACCCTAACCCTAACCCTAACCCTAACCCAAACCCTAACCCAAATCCTAACCCAAATCCTAACCCTAACCCTAACCCTAACCCTAACCCTAACCCTAACCCTAAACTTAAACCTAACTCAAACTCTAACCCTAACTCGAACCCTAACCCTAACCCAAACACTAACCCAAACCCTAACAATAACCCTAACACTATTCTTAACACTAACCCTATCCCTAACCCTAACCCTAACCCTATTCCTAACCCTAACCCTAAACCCTAACCCTAACCAATACCCTAAACATAACCTTCACGCTAACCCTAACCCTAACACAAACCCTAACCCTAACCCTAAACCTAACCAAAAACCTAAACCTAACCCTAACCCTAACCCTAACCCAAACCCTAACCCTAACACTAACCCAAATCCTAACCCTAACATTAACCCAAACCAAAACCCTAAACCTAACTCTAATCCTAACCCTAATCCTAATCAAAACCCTAACATAAACCTAACCCTAACCCTAACCCAAAACCTAAACCTAACCCTAATCCTAACCCTAACCCTAACCCTAATCCTAACCCTAACCCTAACCATAACACAAACCCAACCCCTAACCCTAACCCTAACCCTAACCCAAACCCTAACACTAAACCTAACCCTAACTCAAACCCTAACCCTAACCCTCACCCAAACCCTAACCCTAAATCTAACCCTAACCCTAATCCTAACACTAACCCTAACCCAAAAACTAACCCTAACAATAACCCAAACCCTAACCCTAACCCTAAACCTAACCCTAACCCAAACCCTAACACTAACCCAAACCCTAACCCTAACCCTAAACCAAACCAAAACCCTAACCCTAACTCTAATCCTAACCCTAACCCTAAACCTAACCCCAACCCTAACCCTAACTCAAACCCTAACCCTAACCCTAACCCAAACCCTTACCCTAAACCTAACCCTAAACCTTATCCTAACCCTAAACCTAACAAAAAAAATAACACTAACCCTAAAAAGAACGCTAACCCTAAGCCTAACCCTAACCCTCACCAAAACCCTAACCCTTACCCAAACCCTAAACCTAACTCTAATCCTAACCCTAACCCTAATGAAAACCCTAACATTAAACCTAATCCTAAACCTAACCCAAAACCTAAACCTAACCCTAATCCTAACCCTAAACCAAACACTAATCCTAACCCTAACCCTAACCCAAACCCTAACCCTAACCCTATTCCTAATCATAACCCTAAACCAAACCTTAACCCAAACACTAACCCAAACCCTACCCCAAACCCTATCCCTAAACCTACCCCCTACCCTAAATCAAACTCTAACCCTAACTCTAACCCTAACTCAAAACCTAAACCTAACAATAATCCAAACCCTAACACAAACCCTAACAATAAACCTAAACCTAACCCTATTCCTAACACTAACCCTAACCCTAACCCTAACCCTAACCCTATTCCTAACCCTAACCCTAAACCCTTACCCTAACCAATACCCTAAACATAACCCTCACGCTAACCCTAACCCTAACCCAAACCTTAACACTAACCCTAACCCTTACCCAAACCCTAAACCTAACTCTAATCCTAACCCTAACCCTAATGAAAACCCTAACATTAAACCTAACCCTAACGCTAACCGAAACCCTAAACCTAACCCTATTCCTAACCCTAACCCTAAACCTAACCTTAACCCAAACCCTAACCCAAAACCTAACCCTAACCCTAACCCTAACTCAAACTCTAACCCTAACTCGAACCCTAACCCTAACGCAAACACTAACCCAAACCCTAACAATAACCCTAACCCTATTCCTAACATTAACCCTAACCCTAAACGTAACCCTATTCCTAACCCTAACCCTAAACCCTAACCCTAACCAATACCCTAAACATAACCTTCACGAAAACCCTAACCCTAACCCAAACCCTAAACCTAACCAAAAACCTAAACCTAACCCTAACCCTAACCCTAACCCAAACCCAAACCCTAACACTAACCCTAACCCTAACACTAACCCAAATCCTAACCCTAACATTAACCCAAACCAAAACCCTAAACCTAACTCTAATCCTAACCCTAACCCTAATCAAAACCCTAACATTAAACCTAACCCTAAACCTAACCCAAAACCTAAACCTAACCCTAATCCTAAACCTCACCCTATCCCTAATCCAACCCCTAACCCTAACCGTAACACAAACTCATCCCCTAACCCTAACCCTAACCCAAACCCGAACCGTAACCCTAAACCTAACTCAAACCCTAACCCTAACCCAAACCCTAACCCTAACCCTAAACCTAACCCTAACCCTTATTCTAACCCTAAACCTAACCCAAAAAATAACACTAACCCTAAACCAAACCCTAACCCTAACCCTAACCCTAAACCTAACCCAAACACTAACCCTTACCCAAACCCTAAACCTAAACCTAACCCTAACCTTAATCCTAAACCTAACCCTAACCCAAAAACTAACCCTAACCCGAACCCTAACCCTAACCCTAATCCTAACCCTAACCCTAACACAAACCCTGACCCTAACCCTATTCCTAACCATAACCCTAAACCTAACCTTAACCCAAACCCTAACCCAAACCCTAACCCTAAACCCTAACCCAAACCCTATCCCTAACACTTACCCTAACCCTAACTCAAACTCTAACCCTAACCCTAACCCTAACCCAAACCCAAAGCCTAATCTTAACACTAACCCTAACCCTTACCCTAAACCTAACCCTAATCCTAATATTAACCCAAACCCTAATAATAACCCTAACCCAAACCCTAACACTAATACTAAGTATAACACTAACCCTAAACCAAATCCTAACCCAAACCCTTACCCTAACCCTAATCCTAACCTTAACCCTAACCTTAACCATAATCCTAAACCTAACCCTAAACCTAAACCAAAACCTAACCCTAAGACTAACCGTAACATTAACCCTAACCCTAACCGTAACCTTAACCCTAACCCTAACCATAACCCAAACTCTAAACTTAACCCTAATCCTACCCCTAACCCAAACCCTAACCATAACCCTAACCCTAACCCTAACACAAACCCTAACCATAACCCTAACGCTAACTCTAAATCTAACCTTAACCCATACCCAAACCCTAACACTAACACTAACCCTAACCCTAACCCTAACCCTATCCCTTACCCTAACCCAAACCAAAAACCTAACCCTAACCCTAACCCTAACCCTAAACCTAACCCTAACACTAACCCTAACCCAAACTCTAACCCTAACCCTAACCCTAAACCTAAACCTAACCCTAACCCTAACCCAAACCCAAACCCTAAACCTAACCCTAAACCTAACCCTAACCCAAACCCAAACCCAAACCCTAACCCTAACCCTAAACCTAACCCAAACCCTAACCCTAACCCTAACCCAAATTAAACCCTAACCCTAAACCTAAACCTAACCCAAACCCAAACCCTTCCCCTAACCCTAACCCTAATCCTAACCCTAACACAAAACCTAACCCTAACGCTAAAACAAACCCTAACACTAATCCTAACCCTACACCTAACCCTAACCCTAACCCTAACCCTAACCCTAACCCTACCCCTAACCCTACCCAAAGCCCAAACTCTAACACTAACACTAACCCTAACCCTAAACCTTAACCGAACCCAAACACAAACCCTAACCCTAACCCTAAACCTAAACTTTACCCTAACCCTAACCCTAACCCTAACCCTAAACCAAACCGAAACCATAACCATAACCCAAACCCTAAACCTAAACCTAACACAAACCCTAACACTAACCCTAAACCAAACCCTAACCCTAATCCTAACCCTAAACCAAACCAAAACCATAACCATAACCCAAACCCTAAACCTAAACCTAACACAAACCCTAACCCTAAACCTAACCCTAACCCTAACCCAAAACCAAACCTAACCCTAAACCAAACCCTAACCCTAACCCAAACCCTAACCATAACCCTAACCCTAACCCAAATGCTAACCCTAAGCCTAACCCTAACGAAAAACCCAACCCTAACCCTAACCGTAAAACTGACCCTAACCCAAACCCAAACCCTAACTCTAAACCTAACCCAAACCCTAACCCTAACCCTAATCCTAAACATAACCCTAACCCTAATCCAAACCGTAACCCTAACAGTAACCCTAACCCTAATCCTAACATTAACCCTAATCCTAACCCTAAACATAACCCAAATCCTAAACCTAATCCTAATTATAACCCTAATCCTAACACAAATCCTAACCATAAACCTAACCCTAACCCTAACCCTAACCCAAACCCAAACACTAACCCTAAAGCTAACCCTAACCCAAACCCTAACACTAAACCTAATCCTAACCCTAACCCTAACACTAACCCTAACCCTAAACCTAACCCAAGCAATAACCCTAAACGTAAACCTTACCCTAACCCAAACCCTAACCCTAATCCTAAACCTAATCCTAACCCTAACCCTAACCCTAACCCTAACCCTAACCCTAATCCTAAACCTAACCCAAACCCTAACCCTAAACGTAACCCTTACTCTTACTCTAATCCTAACCCTAAACCTAACCCTAACCATAAACCTAACCCTAACACAAACGCTTACCCTAACCCTAACCCTAACCCTAACCCTAATCCAAACATTAACCCTAACCCTATCACTAACTGAAACCCTAACCCTAATCCTAACTATAACCCTAACCCTAAACCAAATACTAAGCCTAACCCTAAACCTAACCCAAACACTAACCCTAACCCTAACCCTAACCCGAAAACTAATACTAAATCTAACACTAAACCTAACCCTAACCCAAACCCAACCCTAACCCTAACCCTAACCCCTAACACTAACCCTAACCAAAAACATAACAGGAACCCTAAACCATTCCCTAACACTAACCGTAACCCTAACCGTAACCCTAACCCTAACCCTAACCCTAACCCTAACCCTAACCCAAACTCAAACCCTAACCCTAAAGCTAACCCTTACCCAAACCCTAACCCTAAACCTAATCCTAACCCTAACCCTAACACTAACCCTAACCCTAAACCTAACCCAAACAATAACCCTAAACGTAACCTTACCCTAACCGAAACCCTAACCCTAACTGTAAACCTAACCCTAACCCTAACCCTAACCCTAACCCTAATCCTAAACCTAACCCAAACCCTAACCCTAAACGTAACCCTTACCCTTACTCTAACCCTAACCCTAAACCTAACCTTAACCATAAACCTAAAATTAACACAAGCACTTACCCTAACCCTATCCCTAACCCTAACCCTAACCCTAATCCTAACATTAACCCTAACCCTATCCCTAACCGAAACCCTAACCCTAATCCTAACTGTAACCCTAACCCTAAACCAAATACTAACCCTAACCCTAAACCTAACCCAAACACTAACCGTAACCCTAACCCTAAAACTAATCCTAAATCTAACACTAAACCTAACCCTAACCCAAACCCAACCCTAACCCTAACCCTAACCCCTAACACTAACACTAACCAAAAACATAAGAGTAACCGTAAATCATTCTGTAACACTAACCGTAACCCTAACCCTAACCCTAACCCTAACCCTAACCCAAACCCAAACCCTAACACTAACCCTAACCCTAACCCTTACCATAACCCAAAACAAAACCCTAACCCTAACCCAAACACTAACCCTAAACCTAACCCTAACACTAACCCTAACCCAAACCCTAACCCTATCCCTAACCCTAAACCTAAACCTAAACCTAACCCAAACCCTAACCATAACCCTAACCCTAAACCAAATGAAACCCTAAACCTAAACCTAAACCTAACCCAAACCGAAACCCTAAACCTAACCCTAAATGTAACCCTAACCCAATCCCAAACCCTAAACCTAAACCTAACACAAACCCTAACCCTAACCCTAACCCAAAACCAAACCCTAACCCTAAACCAAACCATAACCCTAACCCAAACCCTAACCATAACCATAACCCTAACACAAATGCTAACCATAAGCCTAACCCTAACGAAAAACCAAACTCTAACCCTAACCCTAAACCTGACACTAACTCAAACCCAAACCCTAACCCTAAACCTAACCCAAACCCTAACCCTAACCCTAATCCTAACCATAACCCTAACCCTAATCCAAACCGTAACCCTAACAGTAACCCTAACCCTAATCCTAACATTAACCCTAAACCTAACCCTAAACATAACCCAAATCCTAAACCTAATCCTAATTATAACCCTAATCCTAACACAAATCCTAACCCTAACCCTAAGCCTAACCCTAACCCTAAAACTATCTCTAACCCAAAACCTAACCCTAACGCTAAACCTAACCCAAACCCTAAACTTAACCCTGACTCTCATCCTAACATTAACCCTAACACTAAGCGCAACCCTAACCCAAACCCTAACACTAATCCTACTTGTAAAGGCAACCCTAAAACAAATCCTAAACCTAACCCTAAACCTAAGAGTAACCCTAACCCTAACCCTAACCCATCCTTAACCCTAACCCTAACCCTAATCCTAATCCTAACATTAACCCTAACCCTAACCCCAACCCTAAACCTAAACCTAACCCAAACCCAAACCCTAACCCTAACCCTAAACCTAACCCAAACCCAAAGCCTAACCCTAACCCTAAACCTAAACCTAACCCAAACCCAAAGCCTAAACCTAACACTAAACCTAACCCTAACACAAACCCTAACCCTAACCCAAACCCAAAGCCTAACCTTAACCCTAACCCTAACCCTTACCCTAACCCTAACCCTAATCCTAACATTAACCCAATCCCTAACATTAACCCTAAACCAAACACTAACACTAATATTAAGTATAACGCTAACCCTAAACCAAATCCTAACGCAAACCCTAACCCTAACCCTAACGCTAAACTTAACCATAATGCTAAACCTAACCCTAAACCTAAACCAAAACCTAACCCTAACACTAATCGTAACATTAACCCTAACCCTAACCGTAACCTTAACCCTTACCCTAACCATAACCCAAACTGTATACTTAACCCTAATCCTACCCCTAACCCAAACCCTAACCCTAACCAAAACCCTAACCCTAACACAAACGCTAACCATAACCCTAACGCTAACTCTAAATCTAACCTTAACCCATACCCAAACCCTAACACTAACACTAACCCTAACCCTAACCCTATCCCTTACCCTAACCCAAACCCAAAACCTAACCCTCACCCTAACCCTAACCCTAAACCTAACCCTAACACTAATCCTAACCCAAACCCTAACCCTAACCCTAACCCTAAACCTAAACCTAACACTAACCCTAACCCTAACCCAAACCCAAACCCTAAACCTAACCCTAAACCTAACCCTAACCCAAACCCAAGCACTAACCCTAACCCTAACCCGAAACCTAACCCGAAACCTAACCCTAACGCTAAAACAAACCCTAACACTAATCCTAACCCTACCCCTAAACCTGACCCAAACCCAAACTCTAACACTAAAACTAACCCTAACCCTAAACCTTAACCGAACCCAAACACAAACCCTAAACCTAACCCTAACCCTAATCCTAACACTAACCCTAACCCAAAAATTAACCCTAACAATAACCCAAACCCTAACCCTAACCCTAAACCTAACCCTAACCCTAACCCTAACCTTAACCCAAACACTAACCCAAACCCTAACCCAAACCCTATCCCTAAACCTAACCGTAACCCTAACTCAAACTCTAACCCTAACTCTAACCCTAACTCAAAACCTAAACCTAACCCTAATCCAAACCCTAACACAAACCCTAACAATAACCCTAAACCTAACCCTATTCCTAACACTAACCCTAACCCTAACCCTAACCCTAACCCTATTCCTAACCCTAACCCTAAACCCTTACCCTAACCAATACCCTAAAAATAACCCTCACGCTAACCCTAACCCTAAACCAAACCCTAACACTAACCCTAACCCTAACCCAAACCCTAACCCTAACCCTAACCCTAACCCTAACCCAAACCAAAACCCTAACCCTAACTCTAATCGTAACCCTAACCCTAATCAAAATCCTAACATTAACCCTAACCCTAACCCTAATCCTATTCCTAACCTTAACCCTAAACCTAACTTTAACCCAAAACCTAACCGTAAATCTAACCCAAACCTAACCCTAACTCAAACCCTAACCCTAAGACAAACCCTAACCCTACCACTAACCCTAACCCAAACCCTAACCCTAACACTAACACTTACCCTAAGACTAACCCAAAACCTAACCCTAAACCTAACCGAAACCAAAAGCCTAACCCTAAGTCTAATCCTAACCCTAACCCTAATCCTAACCCTAACCCTAACAATAACCCAAACCCTAAACCAAACCCTAATCCTAACTCTAACCCTAACCCTAATCGTAACCCTAAACCTAACCCTAACCCACACCCAACCCCTAACTCTAACCCTAACCCTAACCGAAACCCTAACTCAAACCCTAACCCTAACCCTAACCCAAACCCTAACCCTAAACCTAACCCTTAACCTTTTCCTAACCCTAACACAAATCCTAACAATAATCCTAACCCTAACCCTATTCCTAAACCTAACCCTAACCCTAACCCTAACCCTAATCCTAATCCTAACCCTAAACCAAAAACTAACCCTAACCCTAACCCAAACCCTAACACTAACACTAATCCTAATCCCAGCCCTAACGCTAACCCTAACTCAAACCCTAACCCTGACCCAAACACTAACCCTAACACTAACCATAAACCTAATCCTAAACCTAACACTAACCCTAACCCTAACCCTAACCCTAACCCTAACCCTAACTCTAACCCTAACCCAAACCCTAACCCTTAACCAAACCCTAAACCTAAACCTAACCCTAACCCTAATCCTAACCCTAACCCTAACCCAAAAACTAACCCTAACTCGAACCCAAAGCCAAACCCTAATCCTAACCCTAACGCTAACCCAAACCCTAAACCTAACCCTATTCCTAACCCTAACCCTAAACCTAACATTAACCCAAACCCTAACCCAAAACCTAACCCTAACCCTAACCCTAACTCAAACTCTAACCCTAACTCGAACCCTAACCCTAACCCAAACACTAACCCAAACCCTAACAATAACCCTAACCCTATTCCTAACACTAACCCTAACCCTAAACGTAACCCTATTCCTAACCCTAACCCTAAAACCTAACTCTAACCAATACCCTAAACATAACCTTCACGAAAACCCTAACCCTAACCCAAACCCTAATCCTAACCAAAAACCTAAACCTAACCCTAACCCTAACCCTAACCCAAACCCAAAACCTAACACAAACCTAACCCTAACACTAACCCAAATCCTAACCCTAACATTAACGCAAACCAAAACCCTAAACCTAACTCTAATCCTAACCCTAACCCTAATCAAAACCCTAACATTAAACCTAACCCTAAACCTAACCCAAAACCTAAACCTAACCCTAATCCTAAACCTAACCCTATCCCTAATCCAAACCCTAACCCTAACCGTAACACAAACTCATCCCCTAACCCTAACCCTAACCCAAACCCGAACCGTAACCCTAAACCTAACTCAAACCCTAACCCTAACCCTAACCCAAACCCCAACCCTAAACCTAACCCTAACCCTTATTCTAACCCTAAACCTAACCCAAAAAATAACACTAACCCTAAACCAAACCCTAACCCTAACCCTAACCCTAAACCTAACCCAAACCCTAACCCTTACCCAAACCCTAAACCTAAACCTAACCCTAACCTTAATCCTAAACCTAACCCTAACCCAAAAACTAACCCTAACCCGAACCCTAACCAAAACCCTAATCCTAACCCTAACCCTAACCCAAACCCTAACCCTAACCCTATTCCTAACCATAACCCTAAACCTAACCTTAACCCAAACCCTAACCCAAACCCTAACCCTAAACCCTAACCCAAACCCTATCCATAACCCTTACCCTAACCCTAACTCAAACTCTAACCCTAACTCTAACCCTAACCCAAAACCTAAACCTAACCCTAATCCAAACCCTAACCCAAACCCTAACAATAACCCTAACCCTAAACCTAACCCTAACCCTAACCCTAAGCCTATTCCTAACACTAACCCTAACTCTAACCCTAACCATAACTCTATTCCTAACCCTAACCCTAAACTCTAACCCTAACGAATACCCTAAACATAACCCTCACCCTAACCCTAACCCTAACCCAAAACCTAACCCTAACGCTAACCCTAACAAAAACCCTAACCCTAAACCTAAACCTAACCCAAAAACTAATCCTAACTCGAACCCTAACCCAAACCCTAATCCTAACCCTAACTCGAACCCTAACCCTAAAGTAACCTTAACCCTAACCCTAACCCTAACCCAAAACCTAACCCTAACCCTAACCCTAACCCTAACCCAAACCCTAACCCAAATCCTAACCCAAATCCTAACCCTAACCCTAACCCTAACCCTAACCCTAACCCTAACCCTAACCCTAACTCAAACACTAACCCTAACCCTAACCCAAACCCTAACCCTAAACCTAACCCTAACCCTTATCCTAACCCTAAACCTAACCCAAAAAATAACACTAACCCTAAACCAAACCCTAACCCTAACCCTAACCCTAACACTTACCCAAACCCTAACCCTAAACCTAACCCTAATCTAACCCTAACCCTAACCCTAACCCACAAACAAACACTAACTCGAACCCTAACACAAACCCTAATCCTAACCCTAACTCTAAACCAAACCCTAACCCTAACCCTAACCCTAACCCTTACCCAAACCCTAAACCTAAACCTAACCCTAATCTAATCCTAACCGTAACCCTAACCCTAAACTTAAACCTAACTCAAACTCTAACCCTAACTCGAACCCTAACCCTAACCCAAACACTAACCCAAACCCTAACAATAACCCTAACACTATTCTTAACACTAACCCTATCCCTAACCCTAACCCTAACCCTAACCCTATTCCTAACCCTAACCCTAAACCCTAACCCTAACCAATACCCTAAACATAACCTTCACGCTAACCCTAACCCTAACCCAAACCCTAACCCTAACCCTAAACCTAACCAAAAACCTAAACCTAACCCTAACCCTAACCCTAACCCAAACCCTAACCCTAACACTAACCCAAATCCTAACCCTAACATTAACCCAAACCAAAACCCTAAACCTAAGTCTAATCCTAACCCTAATCCTAATCAAAAGCCTAACATTAAACCTAACCCTAACCCTAACCCAAAACCTAAACCTAACCCTAATCCTAACCCTAACCCTAACCCTAATCCTAACCCTAACCCTAAGCATAACACAAACCCAACCCCTAACCCTAACCCTAACCCTAACCCAAACCCTAACCCTAACCCTAAACCTAACCAAAAACCTAAACCTAACCCTAACCCTAACCCTAACCCAAACCCTTACCCTAAACCTAAACCTAACCCTTATCCTAACCCTAAACCTAACAAAAAAAATAACACTAACCCTAAAAAAAACGCTAACCCTAAGCCTAACCCTAACCCTAACCAAAACCCTAAACCTTACCCAAACCCTAAACCTAACTCTAATCCTAACCCTAACCCTAATGAAAACCCTAACATTAAACCTAACCCTAAACCTAACCCAAAACCTAAACCTAACCCTAATCCTAACCCTAAACCAAACACTAATCCTAACCCTAACCCTAACCCAAACCCTAACCCTAACCCTATTCCTAACCATAACCCTAAACCTAACCTTAACCCAAACACTAACCCAAACCCTAACCCAAACCCTATCCCTAAACCTAACCCTAACCCTAACTCAAACTCTAACCCTAACTCTAACCCTAACTCAAAACCTAAACCTAACCCTAATCCAAACCCTAACACAAACCCTAACAATAACCCTAAACCTAACCCTATTCCTAACACTAACCCTAACCCTAACCCTAACCCTAACCCTATTCCTAACCCTAACCCTAAACCCTTACCCTAACCAATACCCTAAACATAACCCTCACGCTAACCCTAACCCTAACCCAAACCCTAACACTAACCCTAACCCTTACCCAAACCCTAAACCTAACTCTAATCCTAACCCTAACCCTAATGAAAACCCTAACATTAAACCTAACCCTAACGCTAACCCAAACCCTAAACCTAACCCTATTCCTAACCCTAACCCTAAACCTAACCTTAACCCAAACCCTAACCCAAAACCTAACCCTAACCCTAACCCTAACTCAAACTCTAACCCTAACTCGAACCCTAACCCTAACGCAAACACTAACCCAAACCCTAACAATAACCCTAACCCTATTCCTTACACTGACCCTAACCCTAAACGTAACCCTATTGCTAACCCTAACCCTAACCCTAACCCTAACCCTAACCCTAACCCTAACCCTAAACCCTAACCCTAACCAATACCCTAAACATAACCTTCACGAAAAGCCTAACCCTAACCCAAACCCTAAACCTAACCAAAAACCTAAACCTAACCCTAACCCTAACCCTAACCCAAAACCAAACCGTAACACTAACCCTAACCCTAACACTAACCCAAATCCTAACCCTAACATTAGCCCAAACCAAAACCCTAAACCTAACTCTAATCCTAACCCTAACCCTAATCAAAACCCTAACATTAAACCTAACCCTAAACCTAACCCAAAACCTAAACCTAACCCTAATCCTAAACCTAACCCTATCCCTAATCCAAACCCTAACCCTAACCGTAACACAAACTCATCCCCTAACCCTAACCCTAACCCAAACCCTAACCGTAACCCTAACCCTAACTCAAACCCTAACCCTAACCCTAACCCAAACCCTAACCCTAAACCTAACCCTAACCCTTATTCTAACCCTAAACCTAAACCAAAAAATAACACTAACCCTAAACCAAACCCTAACACTAACCCTAACCCTAAACCTAACCCAAACCCTAACCCTTACACAAACCCTAAACCTAAACCTAACCCTAACCTTAATCCTAAACCTATCCCTAACCCTAAAACTAACCCTAACCCGAACCCTAACCCTAACCCTAATCCTAACCTAACCCTAACCCACACCCTAACCCTAATCCTAACCATACCCCTAAACCTAACCTTTACCCAAACCCTAACCCTAACCCTAACCCTAAACCCTAACCCAAACCCTATCCCTAACCCTTACCCTAACCCTAACTCAAACTCTAACCCTAACTCTAACCCTAACCCAATACCTAAACCTAACCCTAATCCAAACCCTAACCCAAACCCTAACAATAACCCTAAACCTAAACCTAGTCCTAACACTAACCCTAACTCTAACCCTAACCCTAACTCTATTCCTAACCCTAACCCTAAACCCTAACCCTAACGAATACCCTAAACATAACCCTCACCCTAACCCTAACCCTAACCCAAAACCTAACCCTAACGCTAACCCTAACAAAAACCCTAACCCTAAACTTAAACCTAACCCAAAAACTAACCCTAACTCGAACCCTAACCCAAACCCTAATCCTAACCCTAACCCTAACCCAAACCCTAACCCTAACCCTATTCCTAACATTAACCCTAAACCTAACCTTAACCCAAACCCTAACCCAAACCCTAACCCTAACCCTAACCCTAACCCTAACCCTAACCAAAACCCTAACACTAACCCTAACCCTAACCCTGACGCAAACCCTAACCCAAATCCTAACCCAAATCATAACCCTAACCTTAACCCTAACCCTAACCCTAACCCTAACTCAAACACTATCCCTAACCCTAACCCAAACCCTAACCCTAATCCTAACCCTAACCCTTATCCTAACCCTAAACCTAACCCAAAAAATAACACTAACCCTAAACCAACCCTAACCCTAACCCTAACCCTAACCCTTACCAAACCCTAAACCTAAACCTAACCCTAATCTAACCCTAAACCTAACCCTAACCCAAAAACAAACCCTAACTCGAACCCTAACACAAACCATAATCCTAACCCTAACCCTAAACCAAACCCTAACCCTAACCCTAACCCTAACCCTTACCCAAACCCTAAACCTAAACCTAACCCTAACCCTAACCCTAACCCTAACCCTAACCCTAACCCTAAATCAAACACTAACCCTAACCCTAACCCTAACCCAAACCCTAACCCTAACCCTTATCCTAACCCTAAACCTAACCCAAAAAATAACACTAACCCTAAACCAAACCCTAACCCTAACCCTAACCCTAACCCTTACCCAAACCCTAAACCTAAACCTAACCCTAATCTAACCCTAACCATAACCCTAACCCAAAAACAAACCCTAACTCGAACCCTAACACAAACCCTAATCCTAACCCTAACTCTAAACCAAACCCTAACCCTAACCCTAACCCTTACCCAAAACCTAAACCTAAACCTAACCCTAATCTAATCCTAACCCTAACCCTAAACTTAAACCTAACTCAAACTCTAACCCTAACTCGAACCCTAACCCTAACACAAACACTAACCCAAACCCTAACAATAACCCTAACACTATTCTTAACACTAACCCTATCCCTAACCCTAAACCTAACCCTAACCCTATTCCTAACCCTAACCCTAAACCCTAACCCTAACCAATACCCTAAACATAACCTTCACGCTAACACTAACCCTAACCCAAACCCTAACCCTAACCCTAAACCTAACCCTAACTCAAACTCTAACCTTAACTCTAACCCTAACCCAAAACCTAAACCTAACCCTAATCCAAACCCTAACCCAAACCCTAACAATAACCCTAACCCTAAACCTATTCCTAACACTAACCCTAACTCTAACCCTAACCCTAACTCTATTCCTAACCCTAACCCTAAACCCTAACCCTAACGAATACCCTAAACATAACCCTCACCCTAACCCTAACCCTAACCAAAAACCTAACCCTAACGCTAACCCTAATAAAAACCCTAACCCTAAACCTAAACCTAACCCTTACCCAAACCCTAAACCTAAACCTAACCCTAACCCTAACCCTAACCCTAACCCTAACCCTAACTCAAACACTAACCCTAACCCTAACCCTAACCCAAACCCTAACCCTAACCCTTATCCTAACCCTAAACCTAACCCAAAAAATAACACTAACCCTAAACCAAACCCTAACCCTAACCCTAACCCTAACCCTTACCCAAACCCTAAACCTAAACCTAACCCTAATCTAACCCTAACCATAACCCTAACCCAAAAACAAACCCTAACTCGAACCCTAACACAAACCCTAATCCTAACCCTAACTCTAAACCAAACCCTAACCCTAACCCTAACCCTAACCCTTACCCAAAACCTAAACCTAAACCTAACCCTAATCTAATCCTAACCCTAACCCTAACCCTAAACTTAAACCTAACTCAAACTCTAACCCTAACTCGAACCCTAACCCTAACACAAACACTAACCCAAACCCTAACAATAACCCTAACACTATTCTTAACACTAACCCTATCCCTAACCCTAACCCTAACCCTAACCCTATTCCTAACCCTAACCCTAAACCCTAACCCTAACCAATACCCTAAACATAACCTTCACGCTAACACTAACCCTAACCCAAACCCTAACCCTAACCCTAAACCTAACCAAAAACCTAAACCTAACCCTAACCCTAACCCTAACCCAAACCCTAACCCTAACACTAACCCAAATCCTAACCCTAACATTAACCCAAACCAAAACCCTAAACCTAACTCTAATCCTAACCCTAACCCTAATCAAATTCCTAACATTAAACCTAACCCTAACCCTAACACAAAACCTAAACCTAACCCTAATCCTAACCCTAACCCTAACCCTAATCCTAACCCTAACCCTAAACATAACACAAACTCAACCCCTAACCCTAACCCTAAATCTAACCCAAACCCTAACACTAAACCTAACCCTAACTCAAACCCTAACCCTAACCCTAACCCTCACCCAAACCCTAACCCTAAATCTAACCCTAACCCTAATCCTAACACTAACCCTAACCCAAAAACTAACCCTAACAATAACCCAAACCCTAACCCTAACCCTAAACCTAACCCTAACCCTAACCCTAACCTTAACCCAAACACTAACCCAAACCCTAACCCAAACCCTATCCCTAAACCTAACCCTAACCCTAACTCAAACTCTAACCCTAACTCTAACCCTAATTGAAAACCTAAACCTAACCCTAATCCAAACCCTAAC
>JAJHUQ010000041.1:717500-727500 GCA_035773235.1 Eospalax fontanierii | reverse complement strand
TAAACCTAACCCTAACCTTAATCCTAAACCTAACCCTAACCCAAAAACTAACCCTAACCCGAACCCTAACCCTAACCCTAATCCTAACCCTAACCCTAACACAAACCCTGACCCTAACCCTATTCCTAACCATAACCCTAAACCTAACCTTAACCCAAACCCTAACCCAAACCCTAACCCTAAACCCTAACCCAAACCCTATCCCTAACACTTACCCTAACCCTAACTCAAACTCTAACCCTAACTCTAACCCTAACCCAAAACCTAAACCTAACCCTAATCCAAACCCTAACCCAAACCCTAACAATAACCCTAACCCTAAACCTATTCCTAACACTAACCCTAACTCTAACCCTAACCCTAACTCTATTCCTAACACTAACCCTAAACCATAACCCTAACGAATACCCTAAACATAACCCTCACCCTAACCCTAACCCTAGCCCAAAACCTAACCCTAACGCTAACCCTAACAAAAACCCTAACCCTAAACCTAAATCTAACCCAAAAACTAACCCTAACTCGAACCCTAACCCAAACCCTAATCCTAACCCTAACCCTAACCCAAACCCTAACCCTAACCCTATTCCTAACATTAACCCTAAACCTAACCTTAACCCAAACCCTAACCCAAACCCTAAGCCTAAGCCTAACCCTTACCCTAACACTAACCCAAACCCTAACCCTAAAACTATCCCTAACCCAAACCCTAACCCTAACGCTAAACCTAACCCAAACCCTAACCCTAACCCTGACTCTCATCCTAACATTAACCCTAACATTAAGCGTAACCCTAACCCAAACCCTAACCCTAATCCTACCTGTAAAGCCAACCCTAAAACAAATCCTAAACCTAACCCTAAACCTAACACTAACCCTAACCCTCACACTAACCCATCCTTAACCCTAACCCTAACCCTAATCCTAATCCTAACATTAACCCTAACCCTAACCCTAACCCTAACCCTAAACCTAAACCTAACCCAAACCCAAACCCTAACCCTAACACTAAATCTAACCCAAACCCAAAGCCTAACCCTAACCCTAACCCTAAACCTAACCCAAACCCAAACCCTAAACCTAACACTAAACCTAACCCTAACACAAACCCTAACCCTAACCCAAACCCAAAGCCTAACCTTAACCCTAACGCTAACCCTTACCCTAACCCTAACCCTAATCCTAACATTAACCCAAACCCTAACATTAACCCTAACCCAAACCCTAACACGAATACTAAGTATAACGCTAACCCTAAACCAAATCCTAACCCAAACCCTAACCCTAACCCTAATCCTAACACTAACCCTAACCTTAACCATAATCCTAAACCTAACCCTAAACCTAAACCAAAACCTAACCCTAACACTAATCGTAACATTAACCCTAACCCTAACCGTAACCTTAACCCTAACCCTAACCATAACCCAAACTCTAAACTTAACCCTAATCCTACCCCTAACCCAAACCCTAACCCTAACCATAACCCTAACCTTAACACGAACCCTAAACATAACCCTAACGCTAACTCTAAATCTAACCTTAACCCATACCCAAACTCTAAGACTAACACTAACCCTAACCCTAACCCTATCCCTTACCCTAACCCAAACCCAAAACCTAACCCTCACCCTAACCCTAACCCTAAACCTAAACCTAACACTAATCCTAACCCAAACCCTAACCCTAACCCTAACCCTAAACCTAAACCTAACCCTAACCCTAACCCTAACCCAAACCCAAACCCTAAACCTAACCCGAAACCTAACCCTAACCCAAACCCAAGCACTAACTCTAACCCTAACCCTAAACCTAACCGGAAACCTAACCCTAACGCTAAAACAAACCCTAACACTAATCCTAACCCTTCCCCTAACCCTAACCCAAACCCAAACTCTAACACTGAAACTAACCCTAACCCTAAACCTTAACCTAACCCAAACACACCCCTAAACCTAACCCTAAACCTAAACTTTACCCTAACCCTAACCCTAACCCAAACCCAAACCCTAACCCTAACCCTAACCCTAACCCTAACCCTAAACCTAACCCAAACCCAAAGCCTAAACCTAACACTAAACCTAACCCTAACACAAACCCTAACCCTAACCCAAACCCAAAGCCTAACCTTAACCCTAACCCTAACCCTTACCCTAACCCTAACCCTAATCCTAACATTAACCAAAACCCTAACATTAACCCTAACCCAAACCCTAACACTAATACTAAGTATAACGCTAACCCTAAACCAAATCCTAAACCAAACCCTAACCCTAACCCTAACCCTAACTCTAAACCTAACCCAAACCCAAACACTAACCCTAACCCTAAACCTAAGCCAAACCCAAAGCCTAACCCTAACCCTAACCCTAAACCTAACCCAAACACAAAGCCTAAACCTAACCCTAAACCTAACCCTAACACAAACCCTAACCCTAAACCAAACCCAAAGCCTAAACTTAAACCTAACCCTAACCCTAACCCTAATCCTAACATTAACCCAAACCCTAACATTAACCCTAACCCAATCCCTAACACTAATACTACGTATAACGCTAACCCTAAACCAAATACTAACCTAAACCCTAACCTTAACCCTAATCCTAACCCTAACCCTAACCTTAACCCTAATCCTAAACCTAACCCTAACTCTAAACCAAACTCTAACCCTAACCCTAACCCTACTCCTAATCGTAACATTAACCCTAACCCTAACCGTAAACTTAACTCTAACCCTAACCATAACCCAAACTCTAAACTTAACCCTAACCCTACCACTAACCCAAACCCTAACCCTAACACTAACCCTAACCCAAACACAAACCCTAACCATAACCCTAACCCTAACTCTAAATCTTACCTTAACCCATACCCAAACCCTAACACTAACACTAACCCTAACCCTATCCCTTACACTAACCCAAACCCAAAACCTAACCCTAACCCTAACCCTAACCCTAAACCTAACCCTAACCCTAACCCTAACCCAAACCATAACCCTAACCCTAACCCTAATGCTAAACCTAACCCTAACCCTAACCCTAACCCAAACCCAAACCCTAAACCAAACACTAAACCTAACGCTAACCCAAACCCAAACACTAACCCTAACCCTAACCCTAAACTTAACCCAAACCCTAATCCTAACCCTAATCCGTACCCAAATGAAACCCTAACCCTAAACCTAAACATAACCCAAAACCAAACCCTAAGCCTAACCCTAACCCTAACCCTAAAACTATCCCTAACCCAAACCCTAACCCTAACGCTAAACCTAACCCAAACCCTAACCCTAACCCTGACTCTCATCCTAACATTAACCCTAACATTAAGCGTAACCCTAACCCAAACCCTAACCGTAATCCTACCTGTAAAGCCAACCCTAAAACAAATCCTAAACCTAACCCTAAACCTAACACTAACCCTAACCCTAACACTAACCCATCCTTAACCCTAACCCTAACCCTAATCCTAATCCTAACATTAACCCTAACCCTAACGCTAACCCTAAACCTAAACCTAACCCTAACACAAACCCTAACCCTAACCCAAACCCAAAGCCTAACCTTAACCCTAACCCTAACCCTTACCCTAACCCTAACCCTAATCCTAACATTAACCCAAACCCTAACATTAACCCTAACCCAAACCCTAACACTAATACTAAGTATAACGCTAACCCTAAACCAAATCCTAACCCAAACCCTAACCCTAACCCTAATCCTAACCCTAACCCTAACCTTAACCATAATCCTAAACCTAAACCAAAACCTAACCCTAACACAAATCGTAACATTAACCCTAACCCTAACCGTAACCTTAACCCTAACCCTAACCATAACCCAAACTCTAAATTTAACCCTAATCCTACCCCTAACCCAAACCCTAACCCTAACCATAACCCTAACCTTAACACGAACCCTAAACATAACCCTAACGCTAACTCTAAATCTAACCTTAACCCATACCCAAACTCTAACACTAACACTAACCCTAACCCTAACCCTATCCCTTACCCTAACCCAAACCCAAAACCTAACCCTCACCCTAACCCTAACCCTAAACCTAAACCTAACACTAATCCTAACCCAAACCCTAACCCTAACCCTAACCCTAAACCTAAACCTAACCCTAACCCTAACCCAAACCCAAACCCTAAACCTAACCCGAAACCTAACCCTAACCCAAACCCAAGCACTAACCCTAACCCTAACCCTAAACCTAACCGGAAACCTAACCCTAACGCTAAAACAAACCCTAACACTAATCCTAACCCTTCCCCTTACCCTAACCCAAACCGAAACTCTAACACTGAAACTAACCCTAACCCTAAACCTTAACCTAACCCAAACACAAACCCTAAACCTAACCCTAAACCTAAACTTTACCCTAACCCTAACTCAAACCCAAACCCTAACCCTAACCCTAACCCTAACCCTAAACCTAACCCAAACCCAAAGCCTAAACCTAGCACTAACCCTAACCCTAACACAAACCCTAACCCTAACCCAAACCCAAAGCCTAACCTTAACCCTAACCCTAACCCTTACCCTAACCCTAACCCTTATCCTAACATTAACCCAAACCCTAACATTAACCCTAACCCAAACCCTAACACTAATACTAAGTATAACGCTAACCCTAAAACAAATCCTAACCCAAACCCTAACCCTAACCCTAACCCTAACCCTAACCCTAACGCTAACCCTAACCTAACCCAAAACCTAACCCTAACACTAATCGTAACATTAACCCTAACCCTAACCGTAACCTTAACCCTAACCCTAACCATAACCCAAACTCTAAACTTAACCCTAATCCTACCCCTAACCCAAACCCTAAACTTAACCCTAATCCTTCCCCTAACCCAAACCCTAACCCTAACCATAACCCTAACCCTAACACAAACACTAACCATAACCCTAACGCTAACTCTAAATCTAACCTTAACCCATACCCAAACCCTAACACTAACACTAACCCTAACCCTAACCCTATCCCTTACCCTAACCCAAACCCAAAACCTAACCCTCACCCTAACCCTAACCCTAAATCTAACCCTAACACTAATCCTAACCCAAACCCTAACCCTAACCCTAACCCTAAACCTAAACCTAACCCTAAGCCTAAACCTAACCCAAACCCAAACCCTAAACCTATCCCGAAACCTAACCCTAACCCAAACCCAAGCACTAACCCTAACCCCAACCCTAAACCTAACCCGAAACCTAACCCTAACGCTAAAACAAACCCTAACACTAATCCTAACCCTACCCCTAACCCTAACCCAAACCCAAACTCTAACAGTAAATCTAACCCTAACCCTAAACCTTAACCTAACCCAAACACAAACCCTAAACCTAACCCTAACCCAAACCCAAACCCTAACCCTAACCCTAACCCTAAAACTATCCGTAACCCAAACCCTAACCCTAACGCTAAACCTAACCGAAACCCTCACCCTAACCCTAATCCTAACCCTGACTCTCATCCTAACATTAACCCTAACACTTATCGTAACCCTAACCCAAACCCTAACCCTAATCCTACCTGTAAAGCTAACCCTAAAACAAATCCTAAACCTAACCCTAAAACTAACCCTAATCCTAATCCTAACCCTAACCCTAACCCATCCTTAACACTAACCCTAACCCTAATCCTAATCCTAACATTAACCCTAACCCTAACCCTAACCCTAAACCTAACCCAAACCCAAACACTAACCCTAACCCTAAACCTAACCCAAACCCAAAGCCTAACCCTACCCCTAACCCTAAACCTAACCCAAACACAAAGCCTAAACATAACCCTAAACCTAACCCTAACACAAACCCTAACCCTAAACCAAACCCAAAGCCAAACCTTAACCGTAACCCTAACCCTAACCCTAACCCTAACCCTTACCCTAATCTTAATCCTACCTGTAAAGCTAAACGTAAAGCAAATCCTAAACCTAACCCTAAACCTAACCCTAATCCTAATCCTAACCCTAACCCTAACCCATCCTTAACACTAACCCTAACACTAATGCTAATCCTAACATTAACCCTAACCCTAACCCTAACCCTAACCCTAACCCTAAACCTAACCCAAACCCAAACACTAACCCTAACCCTAAATCTAACCCAAACCCAAAGCCTAACCCTAACCCTAACCCTAGACCTAACCCAAACACAAAGGCTGAACCTAACCCTAAACCTAACCCTAACACAAACCCTAACCCTAAACCTAACCCAAAGCCTAACCTTAACCCTAACCCTAACCCTAACCCTAACCCTAACCCTAACCCTAAACCTAACCCTAATCCTAACATTAACCCAAACCCTAACATTAACCCTAACCCAAACCCTAACACTAATACTAAGTATAACGCTAACCCTAAACCAAATACTAACCCAAACCCTAACCCTAACCCTAATCCTAACCCTAACCCTAACCTTAACCCTAATCCTAAACCTAACCCTAACACTAAACCAAACCTAACCCTAACCCTAACCCTAATCCTAATCGTAACATTAACCCTAACCCTAACCGTAACCTTAACTCTAACCCTAACCATAACCCAAACTCAAACCTTAACCCTAACCCTACCACTAACCCAAACCCTAACCCTAACACTAACCCTAACCCTAACACAAATCCTATCCGTAACCCTAACCCTAACACTAAATCTAACCTTAACCCATACCCAAACCCTAACACTAACATTAACCCTAACCCTATCCCTTACCCTAACCCAAACCCAAAACCTAACCCTAACCCTAACCCTAACCCTAAACCTAAACCTAACACAAACCCTAACCCAAAACCTATCCCTAACCCTAACCCTAACCCTAACCCTAAACCTAACCCTAACCCTAACCCTAACCCAAACCCAAACCCTAAACCAAACACTAAACCTAACGCTAACTCAAACCCAAACACTAACCCTAACCCTAACCCTAAACCTAACCCAAACCCTAACCCTAACCCTAATCCATACCCCAATGAAACCCTAACCCTAAACCTAAACCTAACCCCAAACCAAACCCTAACCCTAACCCTAACCCTAACCCTAAAACTATCCGTAACCCAAACCCTAACCCTAACGCTAAACCTAACCCAAACCCTAACCCTAACCCTGACTCTCATCATAACATTAACCCTAACACTAAGCGTAAACCTAACCCAAACTCTAACCCTAATCCTACCTGTAAAGCCAACCCTAAAACAAATCCTAAACCTAACCCTAACCCTAACACTAACCCTAACCCTAACACTAACCCATCCTTAGCCCTAACCCTAACCCTAATCCTAATCCTAACATTAACCCTAACACTAACCCTAACCCTAAACCTAAACCTAACCCAAACCCAAACCCTAACCCTAACCCTAAACCTAACCCAAAGCCAAAGCCTAACCCTAACCCTAACCCTAAACCTAACCCAAACCCAAAGCCTAAACCTAACACTAAACCTAACCCTAACACAAACCCTAACCCAAACCCAAAGCCTAACCTTAACCCTAACCCTAACCCTTACCCTAACCCTAACCCTAATTCTAACATTAACCCAAACCCTAACATTAACCCTAACCCAAACCCTAACACTAATACTAAGTATAACGCTAACCCTAAACCAAATCCTAACCCAAACCCTAACCCTAACCCTAATCCTAACCCTAACCCTACCCTTAACCATAATCCTAAACCTAACCCTAAACCTAAACCAAAACCTAACCCTAACACTAATCGTAACATTAACCCTAACCCTAACCGTAACCTTAACCCTAACCCTAACCATAACCCAAACTCTAAACTTAACCCTAATCCTACCCCTAACCCAAAACCTAACCCTAACCATAACCCTAACCCTAACACAAACCCTAACCATAACCCTAACGCTAACTCTAAATCTAAACTTAACCCATACCCAAACCCTAACACTAACACTAACCCTAACCCTAACCCTATCCCTTAACCTAACCCAAACCCAAAACCTAACCCTCACCCTAACCCTAACCCTAAACCTAACCCTAACACTAATCCTAACCCAAACCCTAACCCTAACCCTAACCCTAAACCTAAACCTAACCCTAACCCTAACCCAACCCAAACCCAAACCCTAAACCTAACCCGAAACCTAACCCTAACCCAAACCCAAGCACTAACCCTAACCCTAACCCTAAACCTAACCCGAAACCTAACCCTAACGCTAAAACAAACCCTAACAATAATCCTAACCCTACCCCTAACCCTAACCCAAACCCAAACTCTAACACTAAAACTAACCCTAACCCTAAACCTTAACCTAACCCAAACACAAACCCTAAACCTAACCCTAACCGAAACCCTCACCCTAACCCTAATCCTAACCCTGACTCTCATCCTAACATTAACCCTAACACTTATCGTAACCCTAACCCAAACCCTAACCCTAATCCTACCTGTAAAGCTAACCCTAAAACAAATCCTAAACCTAACCCTAAAACTAACCCTAATCCTAATCCTAACCCTAACCCTAACCCATCCTTAACACTAACCCTAACCCTAATCCAAAACCAAACATTAACTCTAACCCTAACCCTAACCCTAACCCTAAACCTAACCCAAACCCAAACACTAACCCTAACCCTAAACCTAACCCAAACCCAAAGCCTACCCCTACCCCTACCCCTAAACCTAACCCAAACACGAAGCCTAACCCTAACCCTAAACCTAACCCTAACACAAACCCTAACCCTAAACCAAACCCAAAGCCTAACCTTAACCCTAACCCTAACCCTAACCCTAACCCTAACACTAAGCGTAAACCTAACCCAAACCCTAACCCTAATCCTACCTGTAAAGCCAACCCTAAAACAAATCCTAAACCTAACCCTAAACCTAACACTCACCCTAACCCTAACACTAACCCATCCTTAACCCTAACCCTAACCCTAATCCTAATCCTAACATTAACCCTAACACTAACCCTAACCCTAAACCTAAACCTAACCCAAACCCAAACCCTAACCCTAACCCTAAACCTAACCCAAAGCCAAAGCCTAACCCTAACCCTAACCCTAAACCTAACCCAAACCCAAAGCCTAAACCTAACACTAAACCTAACCCTAACACAAACCCTAACCCAAACCCAAAGCCTAACCTTAACCCTAACCCTAACACTTACCCTAACCCTAACCCTAATTCTAACATTAACCCAAACCCTAACATTAACCCTAACCCAAACCCTAACACTAATACTAAGTATAACGCTACACCTAAACCAAATCCTAACCCAAACCCTAACCCTTACCCTAATCCTAACCCTAACCCTAACCTTAACCATAATCCTAAATCTAACCCTAAACCTAAACCAAAACCTAACCCTAACACTAATCGTAACATTAACCCTAACCCTAACCGTAACCTTAACCCTAACCCTAACCATAACCCAAACTCTAAACTTAACCCTAATCCTACCCCTAACCCAAAACCTAACCCTAACCCTAACCCTAACCCTAACACAAACCCTAACCATAACCCTAACGCTAACTCTAAATCTAACCTTAACCCATACCCAAACTCTAACACTAACACTAACCCTAACCCTAACACTATCCCTTAACCTAACCCAAACCCAAAACCTAACCCTCACCCTAACCCTAACCCTAAACCTAACCCTAACACTAAACCTAACCCAAACCCTAACCCTAACCCTAACCCTAAACCTAAACCTAACCCTAACCCTAACCCAACCCAAACCCAAACCCTAAACCTAACCCGAAACCTAACCCTAACCCAAACCCAAGCACTAACCCTAACCCTAACCCTAAACCTAACCCGAAACCTAACCCTAACGCTAAAACAAACCCTAACAATAATCCTAACCCTACCCCTAACCCTAACCCAAACCCAAACTCTAACACTAAAACTAACCCTAACCCTAAACCTTAACCTAACCCAAACACAAACCCTAAACCTAACCCTAACCGAAACCCTCACCCTAACCCTAATCCTAACCCTGACTCTCATCCTAAC
>JAJHUQ010000041.1:710000-715000 GCA_035773235.1 Eospalax fontanierii | reverse complement strand
AACCTGACCCAAACCCTAACCCTAACCCTAACCCACATTAAACCCTAAGCCTAAACCTAAACCTAACCCAAACCCAAACCCTTCCCCTAACCCTAACCCTAATCCTAACCCTAACACAAAACCTAACCCTAACGCTAAAACAAACCCTAACACTAATCCTAAACCTACACCTAACCCTAACCCTAACCCTAGCCCTAACCCTAACCCTAACCCTAACCCTAACCCTAACCCTAACCCAAACCCTAACCCTAACCCTGACTCTCATCCTAACATTAACCCTAACACTAAGCGTAACCTTAACCCAAACCCTAACCCTAATTCTACCTGTAAAGCCAACCCTAAAACAAATCCTAAGCTTAACCCTAAACCTAACCCTAACCCTAACCCTAACACTAACCCATCCATAACTCTAACCCCAACCCTAATCCTAATCCTAACATTAACCCTAACCCTAACCCTAACCCTAACCCTAAACCTAAACCTAACCCAAACCCAAACCCTAACCCTAACCCTAAACGTAACCCAAACCCAAACCCTAACCCTAACCCTAACCCTAAACCTAACCCAAACCCAAAGCCTAAACCTAACACTAAACCTAACCCTAACACAAACCGTAACCCTAACCCAAACCCAAAGCCTAACCTTAACCCTAACCCTAACCCTTACCCTAACCCTAACCCTAATCCTAACATTAACCCAAACCCTAACATTAACCCTAACCCAAACCCTAACACTAATACTAAGTATAACGCTAACCCTAAACCAAATCCTAACCCAAACCCTAACCCTAACCCTAATCCTAACCCTAACCCTAACCTGAACCATAATCCTAAACCTAACCCTAAACCTAAACCAAAACCTAAACCTAACACTAATCGTAAGATTAACCCTAACCCTAACCGTAACCTTAACCCTAACCCTAACCATAACCCAAACTCTAAACTTAACCCTAATCCTAACCCTAACCCAAACCCTAACCCTAACCATAACCCTAACCCTAACACAAACCCTAACAATAACCCTAACACTAACTCTAAATGTAAACTTATCCCATACCCAAACCCTAACACTAACCCTAACCCTAACCCTAACCCTATCCCTTACCCTAACCCAAACCCAAAACCTAACCCTCACCTTAACCCTAACCCTAAACCTAACCCTAACACTAATCCTAACCCAAACGCTAACCCTAACCCTAACCCTAAACCTAAACCTAACCCTAACCCTAACCCTAACCCAAACCCAAACCCTAAACCTAACCCTACCCCTAACCCTAACCCAAACCCAAACTATAACACTAAAACTAACCCTAACCCTAAACCTTAACCTAACCCAAACACAAACCCTAAACCTAACCCTAAACCTAAACTTTACCCTAACCCTAACCCTAACCCTAACCCAAACCCAAACCCTAACCCTAACCCTAACCCTAAAACTATCCCTAACCCAAACCCTAACCCTAATGCTAAACCTAACCCAAACCCTCACCCTAACCCTAATCCTAACACTGACTCTCATCCTAACATTAACCCTAACACTTATCGTAACCCTAAACCAAACCCTAACCCTAATCCTACCTGTAAATGAATCCTAAACCTAACCCTAAACCTAACCCTATTCCTAATCCTAACCCTAACCCTAACCCATCCTTAACACTAACCCTAACCCTAATCCTAATCCTAACATTAACCCTAACCCTAACCCTAACCCTAACCCTAACCCTAACCCTAACCCAAACCCAAACACTAACCCTAACCCTAAACCTAACCCTAACCCAAAGCCTAACCCTAACCCTAACCCTAAACCTAACCCAAACACAAAGCCTAAACCTAACCCTAAACCTAACCCTAACACAAACCCTAACCCTAAACCAAACCCAAAGCCTAACCTTAACCCTAACCCTAACCCTAACCCTAACCCTAATCATAATCCTAACATTAACCCAAACCCTAACATTAACCCTAACCCAATCCCTAACACTAATACTAAGTATAACGCTAACCCTAAACCAAATACTAACCCAAACCCTAACCTTAACCCTAATCCTAACCCTAACCCTAACCTTAACCCTAATCCTAAACCGAACCCTAACAGTAAACCAAACCGTAACCCTAACCCTAACCCTAATCCTAACATTAACCCTAAACCTAACCGTAACCTTAACTCTAACCCTAACCATAACCCAAACTCTAAACTTAACCCTAACCCTACCACTAACCCAAACCCTAACCCTAACACTAACCCTAACTCTAACACAAACCCTAACCGTAACCCTAACCCTAACTCTAAATCTAACCTTTACCCATACCCAAACCCTAACACTAACACTAACCCTAACCCTATCCCTTACCCTAACCCAAACGCAAAACCTAACCCTAGCCCTAACCCTAACCCTAAACCTAACCCTAACACTAACCCTAACCCAAACCCTAACCCTAACCATAACCCTAACCCTAAACCTAACCCTAACCCTAACCCTAACCCAAACCCAAACCCTAAACCAAACACTTAACCTAACGCTAACCCAAACCCAAACACTAACCCTAACCCTAACCCTAAACCTAACGCAAACCCTAACCCTAACCCTAATCCGTACCCAAATGAAACCCTAACCCTATACCTAAACCTAACCGAAAACCAAACCCTAACGCTGTCCCTAACCCTATTCCTAAAACTATCCCGAACCCAAACCCTAACCCTAACGCTAAACCTACCCCAAACCCTAACCCTACCCCTGACCCTCATCCTAACATTAGCCCTAACTCTAAGCGTAACCCTTACCCAAACCGTAACCCTAATCCTACCTGTAAAGCCAACCCTAAAACAAATCCTAAGCCTAACCCTAAACCTAACACTAAGCCTAACCCTAACACTAACCCATCCTTAACCCTAACCCTAACCCTAATCCTAATCCGAACATTAACCCTAACCCTAACCCTAACCCTAAACCTAAACCTAACCCAAACCCAAACCCTAACCCTAACCCTAAACCTAAACCAAACCCAAAGCCTAACCCTAACCCTAACCCTAAACCTAACCCAAACCCAAAGCCTAAACCTAACACTAAACCTAACACTAACACAAACCCTAACCCTAACCCAAACTCAAAGCCTAACCTTAACCCTAACCCTAACCCTTACCCTAACCCTAACCCTAATCCTAACATTAACCCAAACCCTAATATTAACCCTAACCCAAACCCTTACACTAATACTAAGTATAACGCTAACCCTAAACCAAATCCTAACCCAAACCCTAACCCTAACCCTAATCATAACCCTAACCCTAACCTTAACCATAATCCTAAATCTAACCCTAAACCTAAACCAAAACCTAACCCTAACACTAATCGTAACATTAACCCTAATCCTAACCGTAACCTTAACCCTAACCCTAACCATAACCCAAACTCTAAACTTAACCCTAATCCTACCCCTAACCCAAACACTAACCCTAACCATAACCCTAACCCTAACACAAACCCTAACCATAACCCTAACGCTAACTCTAAATCTAACCTTAACCCATACCCAAAACCTAACACTAACACTAACCCTAACCCTAACCCTATCCCTTACCCTAACCCAAACCCAAAACCTAACCCTCACCCTAACCCTAACACTAAACCTAACCCTAACACTAATCCTAACCCAAACCCTAACCCTAACCCTAACCCTAAACCTAAACCTAACCCTAACCCTAACCCTAACCCCAACCCAAACCCTAAACCTAACCTGAAACCTAACCCTAACCCAAACCCAAGCACTAACCCTAACCCTAACCCTAAACCTAACCCGAAACCTAACCCTAACGCTAAAACAAACCCTAACACTAATCCTAACCCTACCCCTAACCCTAACCCAAACCCAAACTCTAACACTAAAACTAACCCTAACCCTAAATCTTAACCTAACACAAACACAAACCCTAAACCTAACCCTAAACCTAAACTTTACCCTAACCCTAATCCTAACCCTAACCCAAACCCAAACCCTAACCCTAACCCTAACCCTAAAACTATCCCTAACCCAAACCCTAACCCTAACGCTAAACCTAACCCAAACCCTCACCCTAACCCTAATCCTAACCCTGACTCTCATCCTAACATTAACCCTAACACTTATCGTAACCCTAACCCAAACCCTAACCCTAATCCTACCTGTAAAGCTAACCCTAAAACAAATAGTAAACCTAACCCTAAACCTAACCCTAATCCTAATCCTAACCCTAACCCTAACCCATCCTTAACACTAACCCTAACCCTAATCCTAATCCTAACATTAACCCTAACCCTAACCCTAACCCTAACCCTAAACCTAACCCAAACCCAAACACTAACCCTAACCCTAAACCTAACCAAAACCCAAAGCCTAACCCTAATCTAACCCTAAACCTAACCCAAACACAAAGCCTAGACCTAACCCTAAACCTAACCCTAACACAAACCCTAACCCTAAACCAAACCCAAAGCCTAACCTTAACCCTAACCCTAACCCTAACCCTAACCCTAATCCTAACATTAACCAAACCCTAACATTAACCCTAACCCAAACCCTAACACTAATACTAAGTATAACGCTAACCCTAAGCCAAATACTAACCCAAACCCTAACCCTAAACCTAATCCTAACCCTAACCCTAACCTTAACCCTAATCCTAAACCAAACCCTAACCCTAAAATTAACCCTAACCCTAATCGTAACATTAACCCTAACCCTAACCGTAACCTTAACTCTAACCTTAACGATAACCCAAACTCTAAACTTAACCCTAACCCTACCACTAACCCAAACCCTAACCCTAACACTAACCCTAACCCTAACACAAACCCTAACCGTAACCCTAACCCTAACTCTAAATCTAACCTTAACCCATACCCAAACCCTAACACTAACACTAACCCTAACCCTATCCCTTACCCTAACCCAAACCCAAAACCTAACCCTAACCCTAACCCTAACCCTAACCTAACCCTAATAATAACCCTAACCCAAACCCTA
>JAJHUQ010000041.1:705000-707500 GCA_035773235.1 Eospalax fontanierii | reverse complement strand
ACACTAATCCTAAACCTAACCCTAACCCTAACCCTAAACCGAACCCAAAGCATAACCATAAATAAAATCCTAACACTAAACCTAACACAAACCATAACCCTAACCCTAACCCTAAATCTAACCCTAACAATAACACAAAACCTAACCATAACCCTAACCCTAACCCTAACCCTAACCCTAACCCTAACCCAAAACCTAACCCTAACGCTAAAACAAACCCTAACACTAATCCTAACCCTACCCCTAACCCTAACCCAAACCCAAACTCTAACACTAACACTAACCCTAACCTTAAAACTTAACCTAACCCAAACACAAACTCTAACCCTAACCCTAAACCTAAACTTTACCCTAACCCTAACCCTAACCCTAAGCCAAATCCAAACCCTAACCCTAACCCTAACCCTAAACCTATCCCTAACCCAAACCCTAACCCTAACGCGAAACCTAACCCAAACCCAAACTCTAACACTAACACTAACCCTAACCTTAAAACTTAAACTAACCCAAACACAAACTCTAACCCTAACCCTAAACCTAAACTTTACCCTAACCCTAACCCTAACCCTAAGCCAAATCCAAACCCTAACCCTAACCCTAACCCTAAACCTATCCCTAACCCAAACCCTAACCCTAACGCGAGACCTAACCCAAACCCTAACACTAATACTAAGTATAACGCTAACCCTAACCCAAATACTAACCCAAACCCTAACCCAAACCCTAACCCTAACCCTAACCCTAACCTTAACCCTAATCCTAAACCTAACCCTAACACTAAAACAAACCCTAACCCTAACCCTAACCCTACATCTAACCCTAACAATATCACAAAACCTAACCATAACCCTAACCCTAACCCTAACTCTAACCTTAACCCATACCCAAACCCTAACACTAACACTAACCCTAACTCTAACCCTTACCCTAACCCAAACCCAACATCTAACCCTAACCCTAACCCTAAACCTAAATCTAACACTAACCCTAACCCAAACCCTGACCCTAACCATAACCCTAAACCTAAACCTAAACCTAACCCAAACCCTAACCAAAACCCTAACCCTAACCCAAATGAAACCCTAACTCTAAACCTAAACCTAACCCAAACCCAAACCCTAAACCTAACCCTAAACCTAACCCTAAACGAAACCCAAACCCTATCCCTAACCCTAACCCTAAACCTAACCCAAACCCTAACCCTAACTCTAACCCTAACCCAAAATAAACCCTAACCCTAAACCTAAACCTAACCCAAACCCAAACCCTAACCCTAACCCTAACCCTAACCCTAACCCTAACCAAAAACCTAACCCTAACACTAAAACAAACCCTAACACTAATCCTAACCCTACCCCTAACCCTAACCCAAACCCAAACTCTAACACTAACACTAACACTAACCCTAACCTTAAAACTTAACCTAACCCAAACACAAACCCTAACCCTAACCCTAAACCTAAACTTTACCCTAACCCTAAGCCAAATCCAAACCATAACCCTAACCCTAACCCTAACCCTAAACCTATCCCTAACCCAAACTCTAACGCTAACGCTAAACCTAACCCAAACCCTAACCCTAACCCTGACTCTCATCCTAACATTAACCCTAACACTAAGCGTAACCCTAACCCAAACCCTAACCCTAATCCTACCTGTAACGCCAACCCTAAAACAAATCCTAAACCTAACCCTAAACCTAACACTAACCCTAACCCTAACACTAACCCATCCTTAACCCTAACCCTAACCCTAATCCTAATCCTAACATTAACCCTAACCCTAACCCTAAACCTAAAACTAAACCTAACCCAAACCCAAACCCTAACCCTAACCCTAAACCTAACCCACACCCAAAGCCTAACCCTAACCCTAACCCTAAACCTAACCCAAACCCTAACCCTAACCCTAATCCGTACCCCAATGAAACCCTAACCCTAAAGCTAAACCTTACCCAAAACCAAACCCTAACCCAAACCCTAACCCTAACCCTAAACCTAACCCAAACCCTAACCCTAACCCTAACCCAAATTAAACCCTAACCCTAAACCTAAACCTAACCCAAACCCAAACCCTTCCTCTAACCCTAACCCTAATCCTAACCCTAACACAAAACCTAACCCTAACGCTAAAACAAACCCTAACACTAATCCTAACCCTACACCTAACCCTAACCCTAACCCTAACCCTAACCCTAACCCTAACCCTAACCCTAACCCTAACCCAAACCCAAACTCTAACACTAACACTAACACTAACCCTAACCCTAAACCTTAACCTATCCCAAACACAAACCCTAACCCTAACCCTAAACCTAACCGAAACCCTAACCCTAACCCTAACCCAAATTAAACCCTATCCCTAAACCTAAACCTAACCCAAACCCAAACCCTTGCCCTAACCCTAACCCTAATCCTAACTCTAACACAAAACCTAACCCTAACGCTAAAACAAACCCTAACACTAATCCTAACCCTACACCTAACCCTAACCCTAACCC
>JAJHUQ010000041.1:652500-702500 GCA_035773235.1 Eospalax fontanierii | reverse complement strand
ACTAATCCTAAACCTAACCCTAACCCTAACCCTAAACCGAACCCAAAGCATAACCATAAATAAAATCCTAACACTAAACCTAACACAAACCATAACCCTAACCCTAACCCTAAATCTAACCCTAACAATAACACAAAACCTAACCATAACCCTAACCCTAACCCTAACCCTAACCCTAACCCTAACCCAAAACCTAACCCTAACGCTAAAACAAACCCTAACACTAATCCTAACCCTACCCCTAACCCTAACCCAAACCCAAACTCTAACACTAACACTAACCCTAACCTTAAAACTTAACCTAACCCAAACACAAACTCTTACCCTAACCCTAAACCTAAACTTTACCCTAACCCTAACCCTAACCCTAAGCCAAATCCAAACCCTATCCCTAACCCTAACCCTAAACCTATCCCTAACCCAAAGCCTAACCCTAAGGCGAAACCTAAGCCAAACCCTAACACTAATACTAAGTATAACGCTAACCCTAAACCAAATACTAACCCAAACCCTAACCCTAACCCTAATCCTAACCCTAACCCTAACCTTAACCCTAATCCTAAACCTAACCCTAACACTAAAACAAACCCTAACCCTAACCCTAACCCTACATCTAACCCTAACAATATCACAAAACCTAACCATAACCCTAACCCTAACCCTAACTCTAACCTTAACCCATACCCAAACCCTAACACTAACACTAACCCTAACTCTAACCCTTACCCTAACCCAAACCCAACATCCAACCCCAACCCTAAAACTAAACCTAAATCTAACACTAACCCTACCCCAAACCCTGACCCTAACCATAACCCTAAACCTAAACCTAACCCTACCCCAAACCCTAACCATAACCCTAACCCTAACCCAAATGAAACCCTAACTCTAAAGCTAAACCTAACTCAAACCCAAACCCTAAACCTAACCCTAAACCTAACCCTAAACGAAACCCAAACCCTATCCCTAACCCTAACCCTAAACCTAACCCAAACCCTAACCCTAACTCTAACCCTAACCCAAAATAAACCCTAACCCTAAACCTAAACCTAACCCAAACCCAAACCCTAACCCTAACCCTAACCCTAACCCTAACCCTAACCCAAAACCTAACCCTAACACTAAAACAAACCCTAACACTAATCCTAACCCTACCCCTAACCCTAACCCAAACCCAAACTCTAACACTAACACTAACACTAACCCTAACCTTAAAACTTAACCTAACCCAAACACAAACCCTAACCCTAACCCTAAACCTAAACTTTACCCTAACCCTAACCCTAACCCTAAGCCAAATCCAAACCATAACCCTAACCCTAACCCTAACCCTAAACCTATCCCTAACCCAAACTCTAACGCTAACGCTAAACCTAACCCAAACCCTAACCCTAACCCTGACTCTCATCCTAACATTAACCCTAACACTAAGCGTAACCCTAACCCAAACCCTAACCCTAATCCTACCTGTAACGCCAACCCTAAAACAAATCCTAAACCTAACCCTAAACCTAACACTAACCCTAACCCTAACACTAACCCATCCTTAACCCTAACCCTAACCCTAATCCTAATCCTAACATTAACCCTAACCCTAACCCTAAACCTAAAACTAAACCTAACCCAAACCCAAACCCTAACCCTAACCCTAAACCTAACCCACACCCAAAGCCTAACCCTAACCCTAACCCTAAACCTAACCCAAACCCAAAGCCTAAACCTAACACTAAACCTAACACTAACACAAACCCTAACCCTAACCCAAACCCAAAGCCTAACCTTAACCCTAACCCTAACCCTTACCCTAACCCTAACCCTAATCCTAACATTAACCCAAACCCTAACATTAACCCTAACCCAAACCCTAACACTAATACTAAGTATAACGCTAACCCTAAACCAAATCCTAACCCAAACCCTAACCCTAACCCTAATCCTAACCTTAACCCTAAGCTTAACGATAATCCTAAACCTAACCCTAAACATAAACCAAAACCTAACCCTAACAATAATCGTAACATTAACCCTAACCCTAACCGTAACCTTAACCCTAACCCTAAACTTAACCCTAATCCTACCCCTAACCCAAACCCTAACCCTAACCATAACCCTAACCCTAACACAAACCCTAACCATAACCCTAACGCTAACTCTAAATCTAACCTTAACCCATACCCAAACCCTAACACTAACACTAACCCTAACCCTAACCCTATCCCTTACCCTAACCGAAACCGGGAACCTAACCCTCACCCTAATCCCTAACCCTAAACCTAACACTAACACTAATCCTAACACAAACCCTAACCCTAACCCTAACCCTAAACCTAAACCTAAACCTAACCCTAACCCTAACCCTAACCCAAACCCAAACCCTAAACCTAACCCGAAACCTAACCCTAACCCAAACCCAAGCACTAACCCTAACCCTAACCCTAACCCTAACCCTAACCCAAACACAAACTTTAACACTAAAACTAACCCTAACCCTAAACCTTAACCTAACCCAAACACAAACCCTAAACCTAACCCTAAACCTAAACTTTACCCTAACCCTAACCCTAACCCTAACCCAAACCCAAACCCTAACCCTAAAACTATCCCTAACCCAAACCCTAACCCTAACCCTAATCCTAACCCTGACTCTCATCCTAACATTAACCCTAACACTTATCGTAACCCTAACCCAAACCCTAACCCTAATCCTACCTGTAAAGCTAACCCTAAAACAAATCCTAAACCTAACCCTAAACCTAACCCTAACCCTAATCCTAACCCTAACCCTAACCCATCCTTAACCCTAACCCTAACCCTAATCCTAATCCTAACATTAACCTAACCCTAACCCTAACTCTAACCCTAAAACTAAGCAAAACCCAAACACTAGCCCTAACCCTAAACCTAACCCAAACCCAAAGCCTAACCCTAACCCTAACCCTAAACCTAACCCAAACACGAAGCCTAAACCTAACCCTAAACCTAACCCTAACACAAACCCTAACCCTAAACCAAACCCAAAGCCTAACCTTAACCCTAACCCTAACCCTAACCCTAACCCTAAACCTAACCCTAATCCTAACATTAACCCAAACCCTAACATTAACCCTAACCCAAACCCTAACACTAATACTAAGTATAATGCTAACCCTAAACCAAATCCTAACCCAAACCCTAACCCTAACCCTAATCCTAACCCTAACCCTAACCCTAACCCTAACCCTAACCCTAAACCAAACCCTAACCCTAACCCTAACCCTAATCATAACATTAACCCTAACCCTAACCGTAACCTTAACTCTAACCCTAACCATAACCCAAACTCTAAACTTTACCCTAACCCTACCCCTAACCCAAACCATAACCCTAACCCTAACCATAACCCTAACACAAACCCTAACCATAACCCTAACCCTAACTCTAAATCTAACCTTCACCCATAATCAAACCCTAACACTAACACTAACCCTAACCCTATCCATTACCCTAAGCCAAACCCAAAACCTAACCCTAACCCTAACCCTAACCCTAAACCTCACCCTAACACTAACCCTAACCCAAACTCTAACCCTAACCCTAACCCTAAACCTAAACCTAACCCTAACCCTAACCCAAACCCAAAACCTAAACTTAACTCTAACCCAAACCCAAACACTAATTCTAACCCTAACCCTAAACCTAACCCAAACCCTAACCCTAACCCTAACCCGTTACCAAATGAAACCCTAAATCTAAACCTAAACCTAATCCAAAACCAAACCCTAAACCTAACCCTAAACCTAACAATAACCCAAACCCAAACCCTAACCCTAACCCTAAAACTAACCCAAACCCTAACCGTAACCCTAACCCAAATTAAACCCTAACCCTAAACCTAAACCTAACCCAAACCCAAACCCTTCGCCTAACCCTAACCCTAATCCTAACCCTAACACAAAACCTAACCCTAACGCTAAAACAAAACTTAACACTAATCCTAACCCTACACCTAACCCTAACCCTAACCCTAACACTAACCCTAACCCTAACCCTAACCCTAACCCTAACCCTAACCCAAAATCAAACTCTAACACTAACACTAACCCTAACCCTAAACCTTAACCTAACCCAAACACAAACCCTAACCCTAACCCTAAACCTAAACTTTACCCTAACTCTAACCCTAAACCTAACCCTAAACCAAACCGAAACCATAACCATAACCCAAACCCTAAACCTAAACCTAACAAAAACCCTAACACTAACCCTAAACCAAACCCTAACCCTAATCCTAACCCTAAACCAAACCAAAACCATAACCATAACCCAAACCCTAAACCTAAACCTAACACAAACCCTAACCCTAAACCTAACACTAACCCTAACCCAAAACCAAACCCTAACCCTAAACCAAACCCTAACCCTAACCCAAACCCTAACCATAACCCTAACCCTAACCCAAATGCTAACCCTAAGCCTAACCCTAACGAAAAACCAAACCCTAACCCTAACCCTAAACCTGACCCTAACCCAAACCCAAACCCTAACCCTAAACCTAACCCAAACCCTAACCCTAACCCTAATCCTAACCATAACCCTAACCCTAATCCAAACCGTAACCCTAACAGTAACCCTAACCCTAATCCTAACATTAACCCTAAACCTAACCCTAAACATAACCCAAATCCTAAACCTAATCCTTATTATAACCTTAATCCTAACACAAATCCGAACCCTAAACCTAACCCTAACCCTAACCCTAACCCAAACCCAAACACTAACCCTAAAGCTAACCCTAACCCAAAACCTAACACTAAACCTAATCCTAACCCTAACCCTAACACTAACCCTAACCCTAAACCTAACCCAAGCAATAACCCTAAACGTAACCCTAACCCTAACCCAAACCCTAACCCTAATCCTAAACCTAATCCTAACCCTAACCCTAACCCTAACCCTAACCCTAACCCTAACCCTAATCCTAAACCTAACCCAAACCCTAACCCTAAACGTAACCCTTACTCTTACTCTAACCCTAACCCTAAACCTAACCCTAACCATAAACCTAACCCTAACACAAACCTTACCCTAACCCTAACCCTAAACCTAACCCTAATCCAAACATTAACCCTAACCCTATCACTAACTGAAACCCTAAACCTAATCCTAACTATAACCCTAACCCTAAACCAAATACTAAGCCTAACCCTAAACCTAACCAAACACTAACCCTAACCCTAACCCTAACCCTAACCCTAAAACTAATACTAAATCTAACACTAAACCTAACCCTAACCCAAACCCAACCCTAACCCTAACCCTAACCCCTAACACTAACCCTAACCAAAAACATAACAGTAACCCTAAACCATTCCCTAACACTAACCGTAACCCTAACCCTAAACCTAATCCTAACCGTAACACTAACACTAACCCTAACCCTAAACCTAACCCATGCAATAACCCTAAACATAACCTTACCCTAACCCAAACCCTAACCCTAACTGTAACCTAACCCTAACCCTAACCCTAACCCTAACCCTAATCCTAAACCTACCCCAAACCCTAACCCTAAACGTAACCCTTACCCTTACTCTAACCCTAACCCTAAACCTAACCTTAAACATAAACCTAAAACTAACACAAACCCTTACCCTAACCCTATCCCTAACCCTAACCCTAACCCTAACCCTAATCCTAACATTAACCCTAACCCTATCCCTAACCGAAACCCTAACCCTAATCCTAACTGTAACCCTAACCCTAAACCAAATACTAACCCTAACCCTAAACCTAACCCAAACACTAACCGTAACCCTAACCCTAAAACTAATACTAAATCTAACACTAAACCTAACCCTAACCCAAACCCAACCCTAAACCTAACCCTAACCCCTAACACTAACACTAACCAAAAACATAAGAGTAACCGTAAATCATTCTGTAACACTAACCGTAACCCTAAACCTAACCCTAACCCAAACCCAAACCCTAACACTAACCCTAACCCTAACCCTTACCATAACCCAAAACCAAACCCTAACCCTAACCCAAACCCTAACCCTAAACCTAACCCTAACACTAATCCTAACCCAAACCCTAACCCTAACCCTAACCCTAAACCTAAACCTAAACCTAACCCAAACCCTAACCATAACCCTAACCCTAAACCAAATGAAAGGCTAAACCTAAACCTAAACGTAACCCAAACCCAAACCCTAAATCTAACCCTAAATGTAACCCTAACCCAAACCCAAACCCTTAACCTAAACCTAACACAAAACCTAACCCTAACCCAAAACCAAACCCTAACCCTAAACCAAACCATAACCCTAACCCAAACCCTAACCATAACCATAACCCTAACCCTAACCCTAAACCGAACCCTAACACTAACCCTAACCCAAACCCTAACCCTAACCCTAACCCTAACCCTAAACCTAAACCTAAACCTAACCCAAACCCTAACCATAACCCTAACCCTAAACCACATGAAACCCTTAACATAAACCTAAACCTATCCCAAACCCAAACCCTAAACCTAACCCTAAACCTAACCCTAACCCAAACCCAAACCCTAAACCTAAACCTAACACAAACCCTAACCCTAACCCTAACCCTAATCCAAACCGTAACCCTAAACCAAAACCTAACCCTAACCCAAACCCTAACCTTAACCCTAACCCTAACACAAATGCTACCCATAAGCCTAACCCTAAAGAAAAAGCAAACCCTAACCCTAACCCTAAACCTGACCCTAACTCAAACCCAAACCCAAACCCTAAACCTAAACCAAACACTAACCGTAAACCTAATCCTAACCATAACCATAACCCTAATCCAAACCGTAGCCCTAACAATAACCCTAACCCTAATCCTAACATTAACCCTAAACCTAACCCTAAACATAACCCAAATCCTAAACCTAATCCTAATTACAACCCTAATCCTAACACAAGTCCTAACCCTAACCCTAACCCTAACCCTAACCCTAACCCAAACCCTAACCCTAAACCTATCCCTAACCCAAACCCTAACCCTAATGCTAAACCTAACCGAAACCCTAACCCTAACCCTGACTCTCATCCTAACATTAACCCTAACACTAAGCGTAACCCTAACCCAAACCCTAACCCTAATCCTACCTGTAAAGCCAACCCTAAAACCAATCCTAAACCTAACCCTAAACCTAACCCTAACCCTAACCCTAACCCTGACTCTCATCCTAACATTAACCCTAACACTAAGCGTAACCCTAACCCTAACCCTAACCCTAATCAATCCTTAACCCTAAACCTAACCCTAATCCTAATCCTAACATTAACCCTAACCCTAACCCTAACCCTAAACCTAAACCTAACCCAAACCCAAAACCTAACCCTAACCCTAACCTAACACAAACCCAAAGCCTAACCCTAACCCTAACCCTAAACCTAAACCAAACCCAAACCCTAAACCTAACACTAAACCTAACACTAAAACAAACCCTAACCCTAAACCAAACCCAAAGCCTAACCTTAACACTAACCCTAACCCTTACCCTAAACCTAACCCTAATCCTAATATTAACCCAAACCCTAATAATAACCCTAACCCAAACCCTAACACTAATACTAAGTATAACGCTAACCCTAAACCAAATCCTAACCCAAACCCTAACCCTAACCCTAATCCTAACCCTAACCCTAACCTTAACCATAATCCTAAACCTAACCCTAAACCTAAACCAAAACCTAACCCTAAGACTAACCGTAACATTAACCCTAACCCTAACCGTAACCTTAACCCTAACCCTAACCATAACCCAAACTCTAAACTTAACCCTAATCCTACCCCTAACCCAAACCCTAACCCTAACCATAACCCTAACCCTAACACAAACCCTAACCATAACCCTAACGCTAACTCTAAATCTAACCTTAACCCATACCCAAACCCTAACACTAACACTAACCCTAACCCTAACCCTAACCCTATCCCTTACCCTAACCCAAACCAAAAACCTAACCCTAACCCTAACCCTAACCCTAAACCTAACCCTAACACTAACCCTAACCCAAACTCTAACCCTAACCCTAACCCTAAACCTAAACCTAACCCTAACCCTAACCCAAACCCAAACCCTAAACCTAACCCTAAACCTAACCCTAACCCAAACCCAAACCCAAACCCTAACCCTAACCCTAAACCTAACCCAAACCCTAACCCTAACCCTAACCCAAATTAAACCCTAACCCTAAACCTAAACCTAACCCAAACCCAAACCCTTCCCCTAACCCTAACCCTAATCCTAACCCTAACACAAAACCTAACCCTAACGCTAAAACAAACCCTAACACTAATCCTAACCCTACACCTAACCCTAACCCTAACCCTAACCCTAACCCTAACCCTAACCCTAACCAAAACCCAAACTCTAACACTAACACTAACCCTAACCCTAAACCTTAACCGAACCCAAACACAAACCCTAACCCTAAACCTAAACCTAAACTTTACCCTAACCCTAACCCTAACCCTAACCCTAAACCAAACCGAAACCATAACCATAACCCAAACCCTAAACCTAAACCTAACACAAACCCTAACACTAACCCAAAACCAAACCCTAACCCTAATCCTAACCCTAAACCAAACCAAAACCATAACCATAACCCAAACCCTAAACCTAAACCTAACACAAACCCTAACCCTAAACCTAACCCTAACCCTAACCCAAAACCAAACCTAACCCTAAACCAAACCCTAACCCTAACCCAAACCCTAACCATAACCCTAACCCTAACCCAAATGCTAACCCTAAGCCTAACCCTAACGAAAAACCCAACCCTAACCCTAACCGTAAAACTGACCCTAACCCAAACCCAAACCCTAACTCTAAACCTAACCCAAACCCTAACCCTAACCCTAATCCTAAACATAACCCTAACCCTAATCCAAACCGTAACCCTAACAGTAACCCTAACCCTAATCCTAACATTAACCCTAATCCTAACCCTAAACATAACCCAAATCCTAAACCTAATCCTAATTATAACCCTAATCCTAACACAAATCCTAACCATAAACCTAACCCTAACCCTAACCCTAACCCAAACCCAAACACTAACCCTAAAGCTAACCCTAACCCAAACCCTAACACTAAACCTAATCCTAACCCTAACCCTAACACTAACCCTAACCCTAAACCTAACCCAAGCAATAACCCTAAACGTAAACCTTACCCTAACCCAAACCCTAACCCTAATCCTAAACCTAATCCTAACCCTAACCCTAACCCTAACCCTAACCCTAACCCTAATCCTAAACCTAACCCAAACCCTAACCCTAAACGTAACCCTTACTCTTACTCTAACCCTAACCCTAAACCTAACCCTAACCATAAACCTAACCCTAACACAAACGCTTACCCTAACCCTAACCCTAACCCTAACCCTAATCCAAACATTAACCCTAACCCTATCACTAACTGAAACCCTAACCCTAATCCTAACTATAACCCTAACCCTAAACCAAATACTAAGCCTAACCCTAAACCTAACCCAAACACTAACCCTAACCCTAACCCTAACCCGAAAACTAATACTAAATCTAACACTAAACCTAACCCTAACCCAAACCCAACCCTAACCCTAACCCTAACCCCTAACACTAACCCTAACCAAAAACATAACAGGAACCCTAAACCATTCCCTAACACTAACCGTAACCCTAACCGTAACCCTAACCCTAACCCTAACCCTAACCCTAACCCAAACTCAAACCCTAACCCTAAAGCTAACCCTTACCCAAACCCTAACCCTAAACCTAATCCTAACCCTAACCCTAACACTAACCCTAACCCTAAACCTAACCCAAACAATAACCCTAAACGTAACCTTACCCTAACCGAAACCCTAACCCTAACTGTAAACCTAACCCTAACCCTAACCCTAACCCTAACCCTAATCCTAAACCTAACCCAAACCCTAACCCTAAACGTAACCCTTACCCTTACTCTAACCCTAACCCTAAACCTAACCTTAACCATAAACCTAAAATTAACACAAACACTTACCCTAACCCTATCCCTAACCCTAACCCTAACCCTAATCCTAACATTAACCCTAACCCTATCCCTAACCGAAACCCTAACCCTAATCCTAACTGTAACCCTAACCCTAAACCAAATACTAACCCTAACCCTAAACCTAACCCAAACACTAACCGTAACCCTAACCCTAAAACTAATCCTAAATCTAACACTAAACCTAACCCTAACCCAAACCCAACCCTAACCCTAACCCTAACCCCTAACACTAACACTAACGAAAAACATAAGAGTAACCGTAAATCATTCTGTAACACTAACCGTAACCCTAACCCTAACCCTAAACCTAACCCTATCCCTAACCCAAACCCAAACCCTAACACTAACCCTAACCCTAACCCTTACCATAACCCAAAACAAAACCCTAACCCTAACCCAAACACTAACCCTAAACCTAACCCTAACACTAACCCTAACCCAAACCCTAACCCTATCCCTAACCCTAAACCTAAACCTAAACCTAACCCAAACCCTAACCATAACCCTAACCCTAAACCAAATGAAACCCTAAACCTAAACCTAAACCTAACCCAAACCGAAACCCTAAACCTAACCCTAAATGTAACCCTAACCCAATCCCAAACCCTAAACCTAAACCTAACACAAACCCTAACCCTAACCCTAACCCAAAACCAAACCCTAACCCTAAACCAAACCATAACCCTAACCCAAACCCTAACCATAACCCTAACCCTAACACAAATGCTAACCATAAGCCTAACCCTAACGAAAAACCAAACTCTAACCCTAACCCTAAACCTGACACTAACTCAAACCCAAACCCTAACCCTAAACCTAACCCAAACCCTAACCCTAACCCTAATCCTAACCATAACCCTAACCCTAATCCAAACCGTAACCCTAACAGTAACCCTAACCCTAATCCTAACATTAACCCTAAACCTAACCCTAAACATAACCCAAATCCTAAACCTAATCCTAATTATAACCCTAATCCTAACACAAATCCTAACCCTAACCCTAAGCCTAACCCTAACCCTAAAACTATCTCTAACCCAAAACCTAACCCTAACGCTAAACCTAACCCAAACCCTAAACTTAACCCTGACTCTCATCCTAACATTAACCCTAACACTAAGCGTAACCCTAACCCAAACCCTAACCCTAATCCTACTTGTAAAGGCAACCCTAAAACAAATCCTAAACCTAACCCTAAACCTAAGAGTAACCCTAACCCTAACCCTAACCCATCCTTAACCCTAACCCTAACCCTAATCCTAATCCTAACATTAACCCTAACCCTAACCCCAACCCTAAACCTAAACCTAACCCAAACCCAAACCCTAACCCTAACCCTAAACCTAACCCAAACCCAAAGCCTAACCCTAACCCTAAACCTAAACCTAACCCAAACCCAAAGCCTAAACCTAACACTAAACCTAACCCTAACACAAACCCTAACCCTAACCCAAACCCAAAGCCTAACCTTAACCCTAACCCTAACCCTTACCCTAACCCTAACCCTAATCCTAACATTAACCCAAACCCTAACATTAACCCTAACCCAAACACTAACACTAATATTAAGTATAACGCTAACCCTAAACCAAATCCTAACCCAAACCCTAACCCTAACCCTAACGCTAACCTTAACCATAATCCTAAACCTAACCCTAAACCTAAACCAAAACCTAACCCTAACACTAATCGTAACATTAACCCTAACCCTAACCGTAACCTTAACCCTTACCCTAACCATAACCCAAACTGTATACTTAACCCTAATCCTACCCCTAACCCAAACACTAACCCTAACCAAAACCCTAACCCTAACACAAACGCTAACCATAACCCTAACGCTAACTCTAAATCTAACCTTAACCCATACCCAAACCCTAACACTAACACTAACCCTAACCCTAACCCTATCCCTTACCCTAACCCAAACCCAAAACCTAACCCTCACCCTAACCCTAACCCTAAACCTAACCCTAACACTAATCCAAACCCAAACCCTAACCCTAACCCTAACCCTAAACCTAAACCTAACACTAACCCTAACCCTAACCCAAACCCAAACCCTAAACCTAACCCTAAACCTAACCCTAACCCAAACCCAAGCACTAACCCTAACCCTAACCCTAAACCTAACCCGAAACCTAACCCTAACGCTAAAACAAACCCTAACACTAATCCTAACCCTACCCCTAAACCTGACCCAAACCCAAACTCTAACACTAAAACTAACCCTAACCCTAAACCTTAACCGAACCCAAACACAAACCCTAAACCTAACCCTAACCCTAATCCTAACACTAACCCTAACCCAAAAATTAACCCTAACAATAACCCAAACCCTAACCCTAACCCTAAACCTAACCCTAACCCTAACCCTAACCTTAACCCAAACACTAACCCAAACCCTAACCCAAACCCTATCCCTAAACCTAACCGTAACCCTAACTCAAACTCTAACCCTAACTCTAACCCTAACTCAAAACCTAAACCTAACCCTAATCCAAACCCTAACACAAACCCTAACAATAACCCTAAACCTAACCCTATTCCTAACACTAACCCTAACCCTAACCCTAACCCTAACCCTATTCCTAACCCTAACCCTAAACCCTTACCCTAACCAATACCCTAAAAATAACCCTCACGCTAACCCTAACCCTAACCCAAACCCTAACACTAACCCTAACCCTAACCCAAACCCTAACCCTAACCCTAACCCTAACCCTAACCCAAACCAAAACCCTAACCCTAACTCTAATCGTAACCCTAACCCTAATCAAAATCCTAACATTAACCCTAACCCTAACCCTAATCCTATTCCTAACCTTAACCCTAAACCTAACTTTAACCCAAAACCTAACCGTAAATCTAACCCAAACCTAACCCTAACTCAAACCCTAACCCTAAGACAAACCCTAACCCTACCACTAACCCTAACCCAGACCCTAACCCTAACACTAACACTTACCCTAAGACTAACCCAAAACCTAACCCTAAACCTAACCGAAACCAAAAGCCTAACCCTAAATCTAATCCTAACCCTAACCCTAATCCTAACCCTAACCCTAACAATAACCCAAACCCTAAACCAAACCCTAATCCTAACTCTAACCCTAACCCTAATCGTAACCCTAAACCTAACCCTAACCCACACCCAACCCCTAACTCTAACCCTAACCCTAACCGAAACCCTAACTCAAACCCTAACCCTAACCCTAACCCAAACCCTAACCCTAAACCTAACCCTTAACCTTTTCCTAACCCTAACACAAATCCTAACAATAATCCTAACCCTAACCCTATTCCTAAACCTAACCCTAACCCTAACCCTAACCCTAATCCTAATCCTAACCCTAAACCAAAAACTAACCCTAACCCTAACCCAAACCCTAACACTAACACTAATCCTAATCCCAGCCCTAACGCTAACCCTAACTCAAACCCTAACCCTAACCCAAACCCTAACCCTAACACTAAGCATAAACCTAATCCTAAACCTAACACTAAGCCTAACCCTAACCCTAACCCTAACCCTAACTCTAACTCTAACCCTAACCCAAACCCTAACCCTTAACCAAACCCTAAACCTAAACCTAACCCTAACCCTAATCCTAACACTAACCCTAACCCAAAAACTAACCCTAACTCGAACCCAAAGCCAAACCCTAATCCTAACCCTAACGCTAACCCAAACCCTAAACCTAACCCTATTCCTAACCCTAACCCTAAACCTAACATTAACCCAAACCCTAACCCAAAACCTAACCCTAACCCTAACCCTAACTCAAACTCTAAACCTAACTCGAACCCTAACCCTAACCCAAACACTAACCCAAACCCTAACAATAACCCTAACCCTATTCCTAACACTAACCCTAACCCTAAACGTAACCCTATTCCTAACCCTAACCCTAAACCCTAACTCTAACCAATACCCTACACATAACCTTCACGAAAACCCTAACCCTAACCCAAACCCTAAACCTAACCAAAAACCTAAACCTAACCCTAAACCTAACCCTAACCCAAACCCAAAACCTAACACAAACCTAACCCTAACACTAACCCAAATCCTAACCCTAACATTAACGCAAACCAAAACCCTAAACCTAACTCTAATCCTAACCCTAACCCTAATCAAAACCCTAACATTAAACCTAACCCTAAACCTAACCCAAAACCTAAACCTAACCCTAATCCTAAACCTAACCCTATCCCTAATCCAAACCCTAACCCTAACCGTAACACAAACTCATCCGGTAACCCTAACCCTAACCCAAACCCGAACCGTAACCCTAAACCTAACTCAAACCCTAACCCTAACCCTAACCCAAACCCTAACCCTAAACCTAACCCTAACCCTTATTCTAACCCTAAACCTAACCCAAAAAATAACACTAACCCTAAACCAAACCCTAACCCTAACCCTAACCCTAAACCTAACCCAAACCCTAACCCTTACCCAAACCCTAAACCTAAACCTAACCCTAATCTAATCCTAACCGTAACCCTAACCCTAAACTTAAACCTAACTCAAACTCTAACCCTAACTCGAACCCTAACCCTAACCCAAACACTAACCCAAACCCTAACAATAACCCTAACACTATTCTTAACACTAACCCTATCCCTAACCCTAACCCTAACCCTAACCCTATTCCTAACCCTAACCCTAAACCCTAACCCTAACCAATACCCTAAACATAACCTTCACGCTAACCCTAACCCTAACCCAAACCCTAACCCTAACCCTAAACCTAACCAAAAACCTAAACCTAACCCTAACCCTAACCCTAACCCAAACCCTAACCCTAACACTAACCCAAATCCTAACCCTAACATTAACCCAAACCAAAACCCTAAACCTAAGTCTAATCCTAACCCTAATCCTAATCAAAACCCTAACATTAAACCTAACCCTAACCCTAACCCAAAACCTAAACCTAACCCTAATCCTAACCCTAACCCTAACCCTAATCCTAACCCTAACCCTAACCATAACACAAACCCAACCCCTAACCCTAACCCTAACCCTAACCCAAACCCTAACCCTAACCCTAAACCTAACCAAAAACCTAAACCTAACCCTAACCCTAACCCTAACGCAAACCCTTACCCTAAACCTAAACCTAACCCTTATCCTAACCCTAAACCTAACAAAAAAAATAACACTAACCCTAAAAAAAACGCTAACCCTAAGCCTAACCCTAACCCTAACCAAAACCCTAAACCTTACCCAAACCCTAAACCTAACTCTAATCCTAACCCTAACCCTAATGAAAACCCTAACATTAAACCTAACCCTAAACCTAACCCAAAACCTAAACCTAACCCTAATCCTAACCCTAAACCAAACACTAATCCTAACCCTAACCCTAACCCAAACCCTAACCCTAACCCTATTCCTAACCATAACCCTAAACCTAACCTTAACCCAAACACTAACCCAAACCCTAACCCAAACCCTATCCCTAAACCTAACCCTAACCCTAACTCAAACTCTAACCCTAACTCTAACCCTAACTCAAAACCTAAACCTAACCCTAATCCAAACCCTAACACAAACCCTAACAATAACCCTAAACCTAACCCTATTCCTAACACTAACCCTAACCCTAACCCTAACCCTAACCCTATTCCTAACCCTAACCCTAAACCCTTACCCTAACCAATACCCTAAACATAACCCTCACGCTAACCCTAACCCTAACCCAAACCCTAACACTAACCCTAACCCTTACCCAAACCCTAAACCTAACTCTAATCCTAACCCTAACCCTAATGAAAACCCTAACATTAAACCTAACCCTAACGCTAACCCAAACCCTAAACCTAACCCTATTCCTAACCCTAACCCTAAACCTAACCTTAACCCAAACCCTAACCCAAAACCTAACCCTAACCCTAACCCTAACTCAAACTCTAACCCTAACTCGGACCCTAACCCTAACGCAAACACTAACCCAAACCCTAACAATAACCCTAACCCTATTCCTAACACTAACCCTAACCCTAAACGTAACCCTATTGCTAACCCTAACCCTAACCCTAACCCTAACCCTAACCCTAACCCTAACCCTAAACCCTAACCCTAACCAATACCCTAAACATAACCTTCACGAAAACCCTAACCCTAACGCAAACCCTAAGCCTAACCAAAAACCTAAACCTAACCCTAACCCTAACCCTAACCCAAAACCAAACCGTAACACTAACCCTAACCCTAACACTAACCCAAATCCTAACCCTAACATTAGCCCAAACCAAAACCCTAAACCTAACTCTAATCCTAACCCTAACCCTAATCAAAACCCTAACATTAAACCTAACCCTAAACCTAACCCAAAACCTAAACCTAACCCTAATCCTAAACCTAACCCTATCCCTAATCCAAACCCTAACCCTAACCGTAACACAAACTCATCCCCTAACCCTAACCCTAACCCAAACCCTAACCGTAACCCTAACCCTAACTCAAACCCTAACCCTAACCCTAACCCAAACCCTAACCCTAAACCTAACCCTAACCCTTATTCTAACCCTAAACCTAACCCAAAAAATAACACTAACCCTAAACCAAACCCTAACACTAACCCTAACCCTAAACCTAACCCAAACCCTAACCCTTACACAAACCCTAAACCTAAACCTAACCCTAACCTTAATCCTAAACCTAACCCTAACCCAAAAACTAACCCTAACCCGAACCCTAACCCTAACCCTAATCCTAACCCTAACCCTAACCCAAACCCTAACCCTAACCCTATTCCTAACCATAACCCTAAACCTAACCTTAACCCAAACCCTAACCCAAACCCTAACCCTAAACCCTAACCCAAACCCTATCCCTAACCCTTACCCTAACCCTAACTCAAACTCTAACCCTAACTCTAACCCTAACCCAAAACCTAAACCTAACCCTAATCCAAACCCTAACCCAAACCCTAACAATAACCCTAAACCTAAACCTATTCCTAACACTAACCCTAACTCTAACCCTAACCCTAACTCTATTCCTAACCCTAACCCTAAACCCTAACCCTAACGAATACCCTAAACATAACCCTCACCCTAACCCTAACCCTAACCCAAAACCTAACCCTAACGCTAACCCTAACAAAAACCCTAACCGTAAACCTAAACCTAACCCAAAAACTAACCCTAACTCGAACCCTAACCCAAACCCTAATCCTAACCCTAACCCTAACCCAAACCCTAACCCTAACCCTATTCCTAACATTAACCCTAAACCTAACCTTAACCCAAACCCTAACCCAAACCCTAACCCTAACCCTAACCCTAACCCTAACCCTAACCAAAACCCTAACACTAACCCTAACCCTAACCCTGACGCAAACCCTAACCCAAATCCTAACCCAAATCATAACCCTAACCTTAACCCTAACCCTAACCCTAACCCTAACTCAAACACTATCCCTAACCCTAACCCAAACCCTAACCCTAAACCTAACCCTAACCCTTATCCTAACCCTAAACCTAACCCAAAAAATAACACTAACCCTAAACCAACCCTAACCCTAACCCTAACCCTAACCCTAACCCTTACCAAACCCTAAACCTAAACCTAACCTTAATCTAACCCTAAACCTAACCCTAACCCAAAAACAAACCCTAACTCGAACCCTAACACAAACCATAATCCTAACCCTAACCCTAAACCAAACCCTAACCCTAACCCTAACCCTAACCCTTACCCAAACCCTAAACCTAAACCTAACCCTAACCCTAACCCTAACCCTAACCCTAACCCTAACCCTAAATCAAACACTAACCCTAACCCTAACCCTAACCCAAACCCTAACCCTAACCCTAATCCTAACCCTAAACCTAACCCAAAAAATAACACTAACCCTAAACCAAACCCTAACCCTAACCCTAACCCTAACCCTTACCCAAACCCTAAACCTAAACCTAACCCTAATCTAACCCTAACCATAACCCTAACCCAAAAACAAACCCTAACTCGAACCCTAACACAAACCCTAATCCTAACCCTAACTCTAAACCAAACCCTAACCCTAACCCTAACCCTTACCCAAAACCTAAACCTAAACCTAACCCTAATCTAATCCTAACCCTAACCCTAAACTTAAACCTAACTCAAACTCTAACCCTAACTCGAACCCTAACCCTAACACAAACACTAACCCAAACCCTAACAATAACCCTAACACTATTCTTAACACTAACCCTATCCCTAACCCTAAACCTAACCCTAACCCTATTCCTAACCCTAACCCTAAACCCTAACCCTAACCAATACCCTAAACATAACCTTCACGCTAACACTAACCCTAACCCAAACCCTAACCCTAACCCTAAACCTAACCCTAACTCAAACTCTAACCTTAACTCTAACCCTAACCCAAAACCTAAACCTAACCCTAATCCAAACCCTAACCCAAACCCTAACAATAACCCTAACCCTAAACCTATTCCTAACACTAACCCTAACTCTAACCCTAACCCTAACTCTATTCCTAACCCTAACCCTAAACCCTAACCCTAACGAATACCCTAAACATAACCCTCACCCTAACCCTAACCCTAACCAAAAACCTAACCCTAACGCTAACCCTAATAAAAACCCTAACCCTAAACCTAAACCTAACCCTTACCCAAACCCTAAACCTAAACCTAACCCTAACCCTAACCCTAACCCTAACCCTAACCCTAACTCAAACACTAACCCTAACCCTAACCCTAACCCAAACCCTAACCCTAACCCTTATCCTAACCCTAAACCTAACCCAAAAAATAACACTAACCCTAAACCAAACCCTAACCCTAACCCTAACCCTAACCCTTACCCAAACCCTAAACCTAAACCTAACCCTAATCTAACCCTAACCATAACCCTAACCCAAAAACAAACCCTAACTCGAACCCTAACACAAACCCTAATCCTAACCCTAACTCTAAACCAAACCCTAACCCTAACCCTAACCCTAACCCTTACCCAAAACCTAAACCTAAACCTAACCCTAATCTAATCCTAACCCTAACCCTAACCCTAAACTTAAACCTAACTCAAACTCTAACCCTAACTCGAACCCTAACCCTAACACAAACACTAACCCAAACCCTAACAATAACCCTAACACTATTCTTAACACTAACCCTATCCCTAACCCTAACCCTAACCCTAACCCTATTCCTAACCCTAACCCTAAACCCTAACCCTAACCAATACCCTAAACATAACCTTCACGCTAACACTAACCCTAACCCAAACCCTAACCCTAACCCTAAACCTAACCAAAAACCTAAACCTAACCCTAACCCTAACCCTAACCCAAACCCTAACCCTAACACTAACCCAAATCCTAACCCTAACATTAACCCAAACCAAAACCCTAAACCTAACTCTAATCCTAACCCTAACCCTAATCAAAACCCTAACATTAAACCTAACCCTAACCCTAACCCAAAACCTAAACCTAACCCTAATCCTAACCCTAACCCTAACCCTAATCCTAACCCTAACCCTAACCATAACACAAACTCAACCCCTAACCCTAACCCTAAATCTAACCCAAACCCTAACACTAAACCTAACCCTAACTCAAACCCTAACCCTAACCTTAAGCCTCACCCAAACCCTAACCCTAAATCTAACCCTAACCCTAATCCTAACACTAACCCTAACCCAAAAACTAACCCTAACAATAACCCAAACCCTAACCCTAACCCTAAACCTAACCCTAACCCTAACCCTAACCTTAACCCAAACACTAACCCAAACCCTAACCCAAACCCTATCCCTAAACCTAACCCTAACCCTAACTCAAACTCTAACCCTAACTCTAACCCTAACTGAAAACCTAAACCTAACCCTAATCCAAACCCTAACACAAACCCTAACAATAACCCTAAACCTAACCCTATTCCTAACACTAACCCTAACCCTAACCCCAACCCTAACCCTATCCCTAACCCTAACCCTACACCCTTACCCTAACCAATACCCTAAAAATAACCCTCACGCTAACCCTAACCCTAACCCAAACCCTAACACTAACCCTAACCCTAACCCAAACCCTAACCCTAACCCTAACCTTAACCCAAACCAAAACCCTAACCCTACCTCTCATCGTAACCCTAACCCTAATCCAAATCCTAACATTAACCCTAACCCTAACCCTAATCCTATTCCTAACCTTCACCCTAATCCTAACTTTAACCGAAAACCTAACCGTAAATCTAACCCAAACCTAACCCTAACTCAAACCCTAACCCTAAGACAAACCCTAACCCTACCACTAACCCTACCCCACCCCCTAACCCTAACACTAACACTTACCCTAAGACTAACCCAAAACCTCACCCTAAACCTACCCGAAACCAAGAGCCTAAACCTAAGTCTAATCCTAACCCTAACCCTAATCCTAACCCTAACCCTAACAATAACCCAAACCCTAAACCAAACCCTAATCCTAATTCTAACCCTAACCCTAATCGTAACCCTAAACCTAACCCTAACCCACACCCAACCCCTAACTCTGACCCTAACCCTAACCGAAACCCTAACTCAAAACCTAACCGTAACCCTAACCCAAAACCTAACCCTAAACCTAACCCTAATCCTTTTCCTAACCCTAACACAAATCCTAACAATAATCCTAACCCTAACCCTATTCCTAAACCTAACCCTAACCCTAACCCTAACCCTAATCCTAATCCTAACCCTAACCCAAAAACTAACCCTAACCCTAACCCAAACCCTAACACTAACACTAATCCTAATCCCAGCCCTAACGCTAACCCTAACTCAAAACCTAACCCTAACCCAAACCCTAACCCTAACACTAACCATAAACCTAATCCTAAACCTAACACTAACCCTAACCCTAACCCTAACCCTAACCCTAACCCTAACTCTAACCCTAACCCAAACCCTAACACTTAACCAAACCCTAAACCTAAACCTAACCCTAACCCTAATCCTAACCCTAACCCTAACCCAAAAACTAACCCTAACTCGAACCCAAAACCAAACCCTAATCCTAACCCTAACGCTAACCCAAACCCTAAACCTAACCCTATTCCTAACCCTAACCCTAAACCTAACCTTAACCCAAACCCTACCCCAAAACCTAACCCTACCCCTACCCCTAACACCAACCCTAACCCTAACTCGAACCCTAACTCAAACCCAAACACTAACCCAAACCCTAACAATAACCCTAACCCCATTCCTAACACTAACCCTCACCCTACACGTAACCCTATTCCTAACCCTAACCCTAAACCCTAACTCTAACCAATACCCTAAACATAACCTTCACGAAAACCCTAACCCTAACCCAAACCCTAAACTTAACCAAAAACCTAAACCTAACCCTAACCCTAACCCTAACCCAAACCCAAACCCTAACACTAACCCTAACCCTAACACTAACCCAAATCCTAACCCTAACATTAACCCAAACCAAAACCCTAAACCTAACTCTAATCCTAACCCTAACCCTAATCAAAACCCTAACATTAAACCTAACCCTAAACCTAAACCAAAACCTAAACCTAACCCTAATCCTAAACCTAACCCTATCCCTAATCCAAACCCTAAACCTAACCGTAACACAAACTCATCCCCTAACCCTAACCCTAACCCAAACCTGAACCGTAACCCTAAACCTAACTCAAACCCTAACCCTAACCCTAACCCAAACCCTAACCCTAAACCTAACCCTAACCCTTATTCTAACCCTAAACCTAACCCAAAAAATAACACTAACCCTAAACCAAACCCTAACCGTAACCCTAACCCTAAAACTATCCCAAACCCTAACCCTTACCCAAACCCTAAACCTAAACCTAACCCTAACCTTAATCCTAAACCTAACCCTAACCCAAAAACTAACCCTAACCCGAACCCTAACCCAAACCCTAATCCTAACCCTAACCCTAACCCAAACCCTAACCCTAACCCTATTCCTAACCATAACCCTAAACCTCACCTTAACCCAAACCCTAACCCAAACCCTAACCCTAAACCCGCACCCAAACCCTATCCATAACCCTTACCCTAACCCTAACTCAAACTCTAACCCTAACTCTAACCCTAACCCAAAACCTAAACCTAACCCTAATCCAAACCCTAACCCAAACCCTAACAATAACCCTAACCCTAAACCTATTCCTAACACTAACCCTAACTCTAACCCTAACCCTAACTCTATTCCTAACCCTAACCCTAAACCCTAACCCTAACGAATACCCTAAACATAACCCTCACCCTAACCCTAACCCTAATCCAAAACCTAACCCTAACGCTAACCCTAACAAAAACCCTAACCCTAAACCTAATCCTAACCCAAAAACTAACCCTAACTCGAACCCTAACCCAAACCCTAATCCTAACCCTAACCCTAACCCAAACCCTAACCCTAACCCTAACCCTAACCCTGACCCAAAACCTAACCCTAACCCTAACCCTAACCCTAACCCAAACCCTAACCCAAATCCTAACCCAAATCCTAACCCTAACCCTAACCCTAACCCTAACCCTAACCCTAACCCTAAACTTAAACCTAACTCAAACTCTAACCCTAACTCGAACCCTAACCCTAACCCAAACACTAACCCAAACCCTAAAAATAACCCTAACACTATTCTTAACACTAACCCTATCCCTAACCCTAACCCTAACCCTAACCCTATTCCTAACCCTAACCCTAAACCCTAACCCTAACCAATACCCTAAACATAACCTTCACGCTAACCCTAACCCTAACACAAACCCTAACCCTAACCCTAAACCTAACCAAAAACCTAAACCTAACCCTAACCCTAACCCTAACCCAAACCCTAACCCTAACACTAACCCAAATCCTAACCCTAACATTAACCCAAACCAAAACCCTAAACCTAACTCTAATCCTAACCCTAATCCTAATCAAAACCCTAACATTAAACCTAACCCTAACCCTAACCCAAAACCTAAACCTAACCCTAATCCTAACCCTAACCCTAACCCTAATCCTAACCCTAACCCTAACCATAACACAAACCCAACCCCTAACCCTAACCCTAACCCTAACCCAAACCCTAACACTAAACCTAACCCTAACTCAAACCCTAACCCTAACCCTCACCCAAACCCTAACCCTAAATCTAACCCTAACCCTAATCCTAACACTAACCCTAACCCAAAAACTAACCCTAACAATAACCCAAACCCTAACCCTAACCCTAAACCTAACCCTAACCCAAACCCTAACACTAACCCAAACCCTAACCCTAACCCTAAACCAAACCAAAACCCTAACCCTAACTCTAATCCTAACCCTAACCCTAAACCTAACCCCAACCCTAACCCTAACTCAAACCCTAACCCTAACCCTAACCCAAACCCTTACCCTAAACCTAACCCTAAACCTTATCCTAACCCTAAACCTAACAAAAAAAATAACACTAACCCTAAAAAGAACGCTAACCCTAAGCCTAACCCTAACCCTAACCAAAACCCTAACCCTTACCCAAACCCTAAACCTAACTCTAATCCTAACCCTAACCCTAATGAAAACCCTAACATTAAACCTAACCCTAAACCTAACCCAAAACCTAAACCTAACCCTAATCCTAACCCTAAACCAAACACTAATCCTAACCCTAACCCTAACCCAAACCCTAACCCTAACCCTATTCCTAATCATAACCCTAAACCAAACCTTACCCCAAACACTAACCCAAACCCTAACCCAAACCCTATCCCAAAACCTAACCCCTACCCTAAATCAAACTCTAACCCTAACTCTAACCCTAACTCAAAACCTAAACCTAACAATAATCCAAACCCTAACACAAACCCTAACAATAAACCTAAACCTAACCCTATTCCTAACACTAACCCTAACCCTAACCCTAACCCTAACCCTATTCCTAACCCTAACCCTAAACCCTTACCCTAACCAATACCCTAAACATAACCCTCACGCTAACCCTAACCCTAACCCAAACCTTAACACTAACCCTAACCCTTACCCAAACCCTAAACCTAACTCTAATCCTAACCCTAACCCTAATGAAAACCCTAACATTAAACCGAACCCTAACGCTAACCGAAACCCTAAACCTAACCCTATTCCTAACCCTAACCCTAAACCTAACCTTAACCCAAACCCTAACCCAAAACCTAACCCTAACCCTAACCCTAACTCAAACTCTAACCCTAACTCGAACCCTAACCCTAACGCAAACACTAACCCAAACCCTAACAATAACCCTAACCCTATTCCTAACATTAACCCTAACCCTAAACGTAACCCTATTCCTAACCCTAACCCTAAACCCTAACCCTAACCAATACCCTAAACATAACCTTCACGAAAACCCTAACCCTAACCCAAACCCTAAACCTAACCAAAAACCTAAACCTAACCCTAACCCTAACCCTAACCCAAACCCAAACCCTAACACTAACCCTAACCCTAACACTAACCCAAATCCTAACCCTAAACCTAACCCTAATCCTAAACCTAACCCTATCCCTAATCCAAACCCTAACCCTAACCGTAACACAAACTCATCCCCTAACTCTAACCCTAACCCAAACCCTAACCGTAACCCTAAGCTAACTCAAACCCTAACCCTAACCCTAACCCAAACCCTAACCCTAAACCTAACCCTAACCCTTATTCTAACCCTAAACCTAACCCAAAAAATAACACTAACCCTAAACCAAACCCTAACCCTAACCCTAACCCTAAACCTAACCCAAACACTAACCCTTACCCAAACCCTAAACCTAAACCTAACCCTAACCTTAATCCTAAACCTAACCCTAACCCAAAAACTAACCCTAACCCGAACCCTAACCCTAACCCTAATCCTAACCCTAACCCTAACACAAACCCTAACCCTAACCCTATTCCTAACCATAACCCTAAACCTAACCTTAACCCAAACCCTAACCCAAACCCTAACCCTAAACCCTAACCCAAACCCTATCCCTAACACTTACCCTAACCCTAACTCAAACTCTAACCCTAACTCTAACCCTAACCCAAAACCTAAACCTAACCCTAATCCAAACCCTAACCCAAACCCTAACAATAACCCTAACCCTAAACCTATTCCTAACACTAACCCTAACTCTAACCCTAACCCTAACTCTATTTCTAACACTAACCCTAAACCATAACCCTAACGAATACCCTAAACATAACCCTCACCCTAACCCTAACCCTAACCCAAAACCTAACCCTAACGCTAACCCTAACAAAAACCCTAACCCTAAACCTAAACCTAACCCAAAAACTAACCCTAACTCGAACCCTAACCCAAACCCTAATCCTAACCCTAACCCTAACCCAAACCCTAACCCTAACCCTATTCCTAACATTAACCCTAAACCTAACCTTAACCCAAACCCTAACCCAAACCCTAACCCTAACCCTAACCCTAACCCTAACCCTAACCCAAACCCTAACACTAACCCTAACCCTAACCCTGACGCAAAACCTAACACAAATCCTAACCCAAATCATAACCCTAACCTTAACCCTAACCCTAACCCTAATCCTAACTCAAACACTATCCCTAACCCTAAACCAAACCCTAACCCTAAACCTAACCCTAACCCTTATCCTAACCCTAAACCTAACCCAAAAAATAACACTAACCCTAAATCAAACCCTAACCCTAACCCTAACCCTAACCCCTACCAAACCCTAAACCTAAACCTAACCCTAATCTAACCCTAAACCTAACCCTAACCCAAAAACAAACCCTAACTCGAACCCTAACACAAACCATAATCCTAACCCTAACCCTAAACCAAACCCTAACCCTAACCCTAACCCTAACCCTTACCCAAACCCTAAACCTAAACCTAACCCTAATCTAATCCTAACCCTAACCCTAACCCTAAACTTAAACCTAACTCAAACTCTAACCCTAACTCGAACCCTAACCCTAACCCAAACACTAACCCAAACCCTAACAATAACCCTAACACTATTCTTAACACTAACCCTAACCCTAACCCTAACCCTAAACCCTAACCCTAACCAATACCCTAAACATAAACTTCACGCTTACCCTATCCCTTACCCAAGCCCTAACCCTAACCCTAAACCTAACCTAAAACCTAATCTTAACCCTAACCCTAACCCTTACCCTAACCCTAACCCTAACACTAACCTTAAGCCTAAATCTAATCCAAATCCTAACCCTAACATTAACCCAAACCAAAACCCTAAACCTAACTCTAATCCCAACCCTAACCCTAATCAAAACCCTAACATTAAACCTAACCCTGCCCCTAACTCAAAACCTAAACCTAACCGTAATCCTAACCCTAACCCTAAACCTGATCCTAACCCTAACCCTAACCATAACACAAAACCAACCCCTAAACCTAACCCTAACCCTAACCCAAACCCTAACACTAAACCTAACCCTAACTCAAACCCTAAACCTAACCCTAACCCTCACCCAAACCCTTCCCTAAATCTAACCCTAACCCTAATCCTAAACCTAACCCTAACCCAAAAACTAACCCTAACAATAACCCAAACCCTAACCCTAACCCTAACCCTAACTCTAATCCTAACCCTAACCCTAACCCTAACCCCAACCCTAACCCTAACTGCAACCCTTACCCTATCCCTAACCCAGACCCCTTCCCTAAACCTAATCCTAACACTTATCCTAACCCTAAACCTAACCCAAAAAATAACACTAACCCTAAAAAAAACCCTAACCCTAAGCCTAACCCTAACCCTAACCCAAACCCTAACCCTTACCCAAACCCTAAACCTAAACCTAACCCTAACCCTAATCCTAACCCTAACCCTAACCCAAAAACTAACCCTAACCCGAACCCTAACCCAAACCCTAATCCTAACCCTAACCCAAAACCTAACCCTAACCCTATTCCTAACCATAACCCTAAACCTAACCTTAACCCAAACACTAACCCAAACCCTAACCCAAACCCTATCCCTAACCCTAACCCTAACCCTAACTCAAACTCTAACACTAACTCTAACCCTAACTCAAAACCTAAACTTAACCCTAATCCAAACCCTAACCCAAACCCTACCAATAACCCTAACCCTAACCCTAACAATAACCCTAACCCTAACCCTATTCCTAACACTAACCCTAACCCTAACCCTAACCCTAACCCTAACCCAAACCCTAACCCTAACCCTAAACCTAACCCTAACCCAAACCCTAACACTAACCCAAACCCTAACCCTAACCCTGAACTAAACAAAAACCCTAACCTTAACTCTAATCCTAACTCTAACCCTAACCCTAACCCCAACCCTAACCCTAACTCAAACCCTAACCCTAACCCTAACCCAAACCCTTACCCTAAACCTAACCCTAACCCTTATCCTAACCCTAAACCTAACAAAAAAAATAACACTAACCCTAAAAAAAACCCTAACCCTAAGCCTAACCCTAACACTAACCAATACCCTAACCCTTACCCAAACCCTAAACCTAACTCTAATCCTAACCCTAACCCTAATGAAAACCCTAACATTAAACCTAACCCTAAACCTAACCCCAAAACTAAACCTAACCCTAAACCTAACCCTAAACCAAACACTAATCCTAACCCTAACCCTAACACAAACCCTAACCCTAACCCTATTCCTAACCATAACCCTAAACCTAACCTTAACCCAAACACTAACCCAAACCCTAACCCAAACCCTGTCCCTAAACCTAACCCTAACCCTAACTCAAACTCTAACCCTAACTCTAAACCTAACTCAAAACCTAAACCTAACCCTAATCCAAACCCTAACACAAACCCTAACAATAACCCAAAACCTAACCCTATTCCTAACACTAACCCTAACCCTAACCCTAACCCTAACCCTATTCCTAATCCTAACCCTAAACCCTTACCCTAACCAATACCCTAAACATAACCCTCACGCTAACCCTAAACCTAACCCAAACCCTAAAACTAACCCTAACCCTAACCCAAACCCTAACCCTAACCCTAACCCTAACCCTAACCCAAAACAAAACCCTAACCCTAACTCTAATCCTAACCCTAACTCTAATCAAAATCCTAACATTAACCCTAACCCTAACCCTAATCCTATTCCTAACCTTCACCCTAAACCTAACTTTAACCCAAAACCTAACCGTAAATCTAACCTAAACCTAACCCTAACTCAAACCCTAACCCTAAGACAAACCCTAACCCTACCACTACCCTAAAACAAACCCTAACCCTAACACTAACACTTACCCTAAGACTAACCCAAAACCTAACCCTAAACCTAACCGAAACCAAAAGCCTAACCCTAAGTCTAATCCTAACCCTAACCCTAATCCTAACCCTAACCATAACACTAACCCAAAACCTAAACCAAACCCTAATCCTAACTCTAACCCTAACCCTAATCGTAACCCTAAACCTAACCCTAACCCACACCCAACCCCTAACTCTAACCCTAACCCTAACCGAAACCCTAACTCAAACCCTAACCCTAACCCTAACCCAAACCCTAACCCTAAACCTAACCCTAATCCTTTTCCTAACCCTAACACAAATCCTAACAATAATCCTAACCCTAACCCTATTCCTAAACCTAACCCTAACCCTAACCCTAACCCTAATCCTAATCCTAACCCTAACCCAAAAACTAACCCTAACCCTAACCCAAACCCTAACACTAACACTAATCCTAATCCCAACCCTAACGCTAACCCTAACTCAAACCCTAACCCTAACCCAAACCCTAACCCTAACACTAACCATAACCCTAATCCTAAACCTAAAACTAACCCTAACCCTAACCCTAACACTAACCCAAATCCTAACCCTAACATTAACCCAAACCAAAACCCTAAGCCTAACTCTAATCCTAACCCTAACCCTAATCAAAACCCTAACATTAAACCTAACCCTAAACCTAACCCAAAACCTAAACCTAACCCTAATCCTAAACCTAACCCTATCCCTAATCCAAACCCTAACCCTAACCGTAACACAAACTCATCCCCTAACCCTAAGCCTAACCCAAACCCTAACTGTAACCCTAACCCTAACTCAAACCCTAACCCTAACCCTAACCCAAACCCTAACCCTAAACCTAACCCTAACCCTTATTCTAACCCTAAACCTAACCCAAAAAATAACACTAACCCTAAACCAAACCCTAACCCTAACCCTAACCCTAAACCTAACCCAAACCCTAACCCTTACCCAAACCCTAAACCTAAACCTAACCCTAACCTTAATCCTAAACCTAACCCTAACCCAAAAACTAACCCTAACCCGAACCCTAACCCAAACCCTAATCCTAACCCTAAACCTAACCCAAACCCTAACCCTAACCCTATTCCTAACCATAACCCTAAACCTAACCTTAACCCAAACCCTAACCCAAACCCTAACCCTAAACCCTAACCCAAACCCTATCCATAACCCTTACCCAAACCCTAACTCAAACTCTAACCCTAACTCTAACCCTAACCCAAAATCTAAACCTAACCCTAATCCAAACCCTAACCCAAACCCTAACAATAACCCTAACCCTAAACCTATTCCTAACACTAACCCTAACTCTAACCCTAACCTAACTCTATTCCTAACCCTAACCCTAAACCCTAACCCTAACGAATACCCTAAACATAACCCTCACCCTAACCCTAACCCTAACCCAAAACCTAACCCTAACAAAAACCCTAACCCTAAACCTAAACCTAACCCAAAAACTAACCCTAACTCGAACCCTAACCCAAACCCTAATACTAACCCTAACCCTAACCCAAACCCTAACCCTAACCCTATTCCTAATATTAACCCTAAACCTAACCTTAACCCAAACCCTAACCCAAAACCTAACCCTAACCCTAACCCTAACCCTAACCCAAACCCTAACCCTAACCGAAACCCTAACCCAAATCCTAACCCAAATCCTAACACTAACCCTAACCCTAACCCTAACCCTAACCCTAACTCAAACACTAACCCTAACCCTAACCCAAACCCTAACCCTAAACCTAACTCTAACCCTTATCCTAACCCTAAACCTAACCCAAAAAATAACACTAACCCTAAACCAATCCATAACCCTAACCTAACCCTAACCCTTCCCCAAACCCTAAACCTAAACCTAACCCTAATCTAACCCTAACCCTAACACTAACCCAAAAACAAACCCTAACTCGAACCCTAACACAAACCCTAATCCTAACCCTAACTCTAAACCAAACCCTAACCCTAACCCTAACCCTAACCCTTACCCAAACCCTAAACCTAAACCTAACCCTAATCTTATCCTAACCCAAACCCTAACCCTAAACTTAAACCTAACTCAAACTCTAACCCTAACTCGAACCCTAACCCTAACCCAAACACTAACCCAAACCCTAACAATAACCCTAACACTATTCTTAACACTAACCCTATCCCTAACCCTAACCCTAACCCTAACCCTATTCCTAACCCTAACCCTAAACCCTAACCCTAACCAATACCCTAAACATAACCTTCACGCTAACCCTAACCCTAACCCAAACCCTAACCCTAACCCTAAACCTAAAGAAAAACCTAAACCTAACCCTAACCCTAACCCTAACCCAAACCCTAACCCTAACACTAACCCAAATCCTAACCCTAACATTAACCCAAACCAAAACCCTAAACCTAATTCTAATCCTAACATTACCCTAATCAAAACCCTAACATTAAACCTAACCCTAACCCTAACCCAAAACCTAAACCTAACCCTAATCCTAACCCTAACCCTAACCCTAACCCTAACACAAACCCAACCCCTAACCCTAACCCTAACCCTAACCCAAACCCTAACACTAAACCTAACCCTAACTCAAATCCTAACCCTAACCCTAACCCTCATCCAAACCCTAACCCTAAATTTAACCCTAACCCTAATCCTAACACTAACCCTAACCCAAAAACTAACCCTAACAATAACCCAAACCCTAACCCTAACCCTAAACCTAACCCTAACCCAAACCCTAACACTAACCCAAACCCTAACCCTAACCCTAAACCAAACCAAAACCCTAACCCTAACTCTAATCCTAACCCTAACCCTAACCCTAACCCCAACCCTAACCCTAACTCAAACCCTAACCCTAACCCTAACCCAAACCCTTACCCTAAACCTAACCCTAACCCTTATCCTAACCCTAAACCTAACAAAAAAAATAACACTAACCCTAAAAAAACGCTAACCCTAAGCCTAACCCTAACCCTAACCAAAACCCTAACCCTTACCCAAACCCTAAACCTAACCCTATTCCTAACCCTAACCCTAATGAAAACCCTAACATTAAACCTAACCCTAAACCTAACCCAAAACCTAAACCTAACCCTAATCCTAACCCTAAACCAAACACTAATCCTAACCCTAACCCTAACCCAAACCCTAACCGTAACCCTATTCCTAACCATAACCCTAAACCTAACCTTAACCCAAACACTAACCCAAACCCTAACCCAAACCGTATCCCTAAACCTTACCCTAACCCTAACTCAAACTCTAACCCTAACTCTAACCCTAACTAGAAAACCTAAACCTAACCCTAATCCAAACCCTAACACAAACGCTAACAATAACCCTAAACCTAACCCTATTCCTAACACTAACCCGAACCCTAACCCTAACCCTAACCTTATTCCTAACCCTAACCCTAAACCCTTACCCTAAACAATACCCTAAACATAACCCTCACGCTAACCCTAACCCTAACCCAAACCCTAACACTAACCCTAACCCTTACCCAAACCCTAAACCTAACTCTAATCCTAACCCTAACCCTAATGAAAACCCTAACATTAAACCTAACCCTAACGCTAACCCAAACCCTAAACCTAACCCTATTCCTAACCCTAACCCTAAACCTAACCTTAACCCAAACCCTAACCCAAAACCTAACCCTAACCCTAACCCTAACTCAAACTCTAACCCTAACTCGAACCCTAACCCTAACCCAAACACTAACCCAAACCCTAACAATAACCCTAACCCTATTCCTAACACTAACCCTAACCCTAAACGTAACCCTATTCCTAACCCTAACCCTAAACCCTAACCCTAACCAATACCCTAAACATAACCTTCACGAAAACCCTAACCCTAACATAAAACCCTAAACCTAACCAAAAACCTAACCCTAACCCAAACCCAAACCCTAACACTAACCCTAACCCTAACACTAACCCAAATCCTAACCCTAACATTAACCCAAACCAAAACCCTAAACCTAACTCTAATCCTAACCCTAACACTAATCAAAACCCTAACATTAAACCTAACCCTAAACCTAACCCAAAACCTAAACCTAACCCTAATCCTAAACCTAACCCTATCCCTAATCCAAACCCTAACCCTAACCGTAACACAAACTCATCCCCTAACCCTAACCCTAACCCAAACCCTAACCGTAACCCTAACCCTAACTCAAACCCTAACCCTAACCCTAACCCAAACCCTAACCCTAAACCTAACCCTAACCCTTATTCTAACCCTAAACCTAATCCAAAAAATAACACTAACCCTAAACCAAACCCTAACCCTAACCCTAACCCTAAAGCTAACCCAAACCCTAACCCTTACCCAAACCCTAAACCTAAACCTAACCCTAACCTTAATCCTAAACCTAACCCTAACCCTAACCCTAACCCAAACCCTAACCCTAACACTAACCCAAATCCTAACCCTAACATTAACCCAAACCAAAACCCTAAACCTAATTCTAATCCTAACATTACCCTAATCAAAACCCTAACATTAAACCTAACCCTAACCCTAACCCAAAACCTAAACCTAACCCTAATCCTAACCCTAACCCTAACCCTAACCCTAACACAAACCCAACCCCTAACCCTAACCCTAACCCTAACCCAAACCCTAACACTAAACCTAACCCTAACTCAAACCCTAACCCTAACCCTAACCCTCATCCAAACCCTAACCCTAAATTTAACCCTAACCCTAATCCTAACACTAACCCTAACCCAAAAACTAACCCTAACAATAACCCAAACCCTAACCCTAACCCTAAACCTAACCCTAACCCAAACCCTAACACTAACCCAAACCCTAACCCTAACCCTAAACCAAACCAAAACCCTAACCCTAACTCTAATCCTAACCCTAACCCTAACCCTAACCCCAACCCTAACCCTAACTCAAACCCTAACCCTAACCCTAACCCAAACCCTTACCCTAAACCTAACCCTAACCCTTATCCTAACCCTAAACCTAACAAAAAAAATAACACTAACCCTAAAAAAAACGCTAACCCTAAGCCTAACCCTAACCCTAACCAAAACCCTAACCCTTACCCAAACCCTAAACCTAACCCTATTCCTAACCCTAACCCTAATGAAAACCCTAACATTAAACATAACCCTAAACCTAACCCAAAACCTAAACCTAACCCTAATCCTAACCCTAAACCAAACACTAATCCTAACCCTAACCCTAACCCAAACCCTAACCGTAACCCTATTCCTAACCATAACCCTAAACCTAACCTTAACCCAAACACTAACCCAAACCCTAACCCAAACCCTATCCCTAAACCTTACCCTAACCCTAACTCAAACTCTAACCCTAACTCTAACCCTAACTAGAAAACCTAAACCTAACCCTAATCCAAACCCTAACACAAACGCTAACAATAACCCTAAACCTAACCCTATTCCTAACACTAACCCGAACCCTAACCCTAACCCTAACCTTATTCCTAACCCTAACCCTAAACCCTTACCCTAAACAATACCCTAAACATAACCCTCACGCTAACCCTAACCCTAACCCAAACCCTAACACTAACCCTAACCCTTACCCAAACCCTAAACCTAACTCTAATCCTAACCCTAACCCTAATGAAAACCCTAACATTAAACCTAACCCTAACGCTAACCCAAACCCTAAACCTAACCCTATTCCTAACCCTAACCCTAAACCTAACCTTAACCCAAACCCTAACCCAAAACCTAACCCTAACCCTAACCCTAACTCAAACTCTAACCCTAACTCGAACCCTAACCCTAACCCAAACACTAACCCAAACCCTAACAATAACCCTAACCCTATTCCTAACACTAACCCTAACCCTAAACGTAACCCTATTCCTAACCCTAACCCTAAACCCTAACCCTAACCAATACCCTAAACATAACCTTCACGAAAACCCTAACCCTAACATAAAACCCTAAACCTAACCAAAAACCTAACCCTAACCCAAACCCAAACCCTAACACTAACCCTAACCCTAACACTAACCCAAATCCTAACCCTAACATTAACCCAACCCAAAACCCTAAACCTAACTCTAATCCTAACCCTAACACTAATCAAAACCCTAACATTAAACCTAACCCTAAACCTAACCCAAAACCTAAACCTAACCCTAATCCTAAACCTAACCCTATCCCTAATCCAAACCCTAAACCTAACCCTAACACAAACTCATCCCCTAACCCTAACCCTAACCCAAACCCTAACCGTAACCCTAACCCTAACCCTAACCCAAACCCTAACCCTAACCCTATTCCTAACATTAACCCTAAACCTAACCTTAACCCAAACCCTAACCCAAACCCTAACCCTAACCCTAACCCTAACCCAAACCCTAACCCTAACCCTAACCCTAACCCTGACGCAAACCCTAACCCAAATCCTAACCCAAATCCTAACCCTAACCTTAACCCTAACCCTAACCCTAACCCTAACTCAAACACTAACCCTAACCCTAACCCAAACCCAAACCCTAACCCTAAACCTAACCCTAACCCTTATCCTAACCCTAAACCTAACCCAAAAAATAACACTAACCCTAAACCAAACCCTAACCCTAACCCTATCCCTAACCCTTACCAAACCCTAAACCTAAACCTAACCCTAATCTAACCCTAAACCTAACCCTAACCCAAAAACAAACCCTAACTCGAACCCTAACACAAACCCTAATCCTAACCCTAACCCTAAACCAAACCCTAACCCTAACCCTAACCCTAACCCTTACCCAAACCCTAACCCTAAACCTAACCCTAATCTAAACCTAACCCTAACCCTAACCCTAAACTTAAACCTAACTCAAACTCTAACCCTAACTCGAACCCTAAACCTAACCGAAACACTAACCCAAACCCTAACAATAACCCTAACACTATTCTTAACACTAACCCTAACCCTAACCCTAACCCTAAACCCTAACCCTAACCAATACCCTAAACATAAACTTCACGATAACCCTAACCCTAACCCAAACCCTAACCCTAACCCTAAACCTAACCAAAAACCTAAACCTAACCCTAACCCTAACCCTAACCCAAACCCTAACCCTAACACTAACCCTAAACCTAACCCTAACACTAACCCAAATCCTAACCCTAACATTAACCCAAACCAAAACCCTAAACCTAACTCTAATCCCAACCCTAACCCTAATCAAAACCCTAACATTAAACCTAACCCTAACCCTAACCCAAAACCTAAACCTAACCCTAATCCTAAACCTAACCCTAAACCTAATCCTAACCCTAACCCTAACCATAACACAAAACCAACCCCTAACCCTAACCCTAACCCTAACCCAAACCCTAACACTAAACCTAACCCTAACTCAAACCCTAAACCTAACCCTAACCCTCACCCAAACCCTTCCCTAAATCTAACCCTAACCCTAATCCTAACCCTAACCCTAACCCAAAAACTAACCCTAACAATAACCCAAACCCTAACCCTAACCCTAACCCTAACTCTAATCCTAACCCTAACCCTAACCCTAAACCCAACCCTAACCCTAACTCAAACCCTAACCCTAACCCTAACCCAAACCCTTACCCTAAACCTAACCCTAACACTTATCCTAACCCTAAACCTAACCCAAAAAATAACACTAACCCTAAAAAAAACCCTAACCCTAAGCCTAACCCTAACCCTAATCCAAACCCTAACCCTTACCCAAACCCTAAACCTAAACCTAACCCTAACCCTAATCCTAACCCTAACCCTAACCCAAAAACTAACCCTAACCCGAACCCTAACACAAACCCTAATCCTAACCCTAACTCTAAACCAAACCCTAACCCTAACCCTAACCCTAACCCTTACCCAAACCCTAAACCTAAACCTAACCCTAATCTAATCCTAACCCTAACCCTAACCCTAAACTTAAACCTAACTCAAACTCTAACCCTAACTCGAACCCTAACCCTAACCCAAACACTAACCAAACCCTAACAGTAACCCTAACACTATTCTTAACACTAACCCTATCCCTAACCCTAACCCTAACCCTAACCCTATTCCTAACCCTAACCCTAAACCCTAACCCTAACCAATACCCTAAACATAACCTTCACGCTAACCCTAACCCTAACCCAAACCCTAACCCTAACCCTAAACCTAAACAAAAACCTAAACCTAACCCTAACCCTAACCCTAACCCAAACCCTAACCCTAACACTAACCCAAATCCTAACCCTAACATTAACCCAAACCAAAACCCTAAACCTAATTCTAATCCTAACATTACCCTAATCAAAACCCTAACATTAAACCTAACCCTAACCCTAACCCAAAACCTAAACCTAACCCTAATCCTAACCCTAACCCTAACCCTAATCCTAACCCTAACCCTAACCATAACACAAACCCAACCCCTAACCCTAACCCTAACCCTAACAAAAATTTAACACTAAACCTAACCCTAACTCAAACCCTAACCCTAACCCTAACCCTCACCCAAACCCTAACCCTAAATCTAACCCTAACCCTAATCCTAACACTAACCCTAACCCAAAAACTAACCCTAACCATAACCCAAACCCTAACCCTAACCCTAAACCTAACCCTATCCCAAAACCTAACACTAACCCAAACCCTAACCCTAACTCTTATCCTAACCCTAACCCTAACCCTAACCCCAACCCTAACCCTAACTCAAACCCTAACCCTAACCCTAACCCAAACCCTTACCCTAAACCTAACCCTAACCCTTATCCTAACCCTAAACCTAACAAAAAAAATAACACTAACCCTAAAAAAAACGCTAACCCTAAGCCTAACCCTAACACTAACCAAAACCCTAACCCTTACCCAAACCCTAAACCTAACCCTATTCCTAGCCCTAACCCTAATGAAAACCCTAACATTATACCTAACCCTAAACCTAACCCAAAACCTAAACCTAACCCTAATCCTAACCCTAAACCAAACACTAATCCTAACCCTAACCCTAACCCAAACCCTAACCCTAACCCTATTCCTAACCATAACCCTAAACCTAACCTTAACCCAAACACTAACACAAACCCTAACCCAAACCCTAACCCTAAACCTAACCCAAACCCTATCCCTAACCCTAATCCTAAACATAATCCGAACCCTAATCCAAACAGAAACCCTAACAGTAACCCTAACCCTAATCCTAACATTAACCCTAAACCTAACACTAAACATAACCCAAATCCTAAACCTAATCCTAATTATAACCCTAATCCTAATACAAATCCTAACCCTAAACCTAACCCTAACCCTAACCCTAACACTAAACCTAACCCTAAACCTAACCTAAACAATGACCCTAAACGTAACACTTACCCTAACCCAAACCCTAACCCTAATCCTAAACCTAATCCTAACCCTAACCCTAACCCTAACCCTAATCCTTAACCTAACCCAAACCCTAACCCTAAACATAACCCTTACCCTTACTCTAACCCTAACCATAAACCTAACCCTAACCATAAACCTAACCCTAACACAAACCCTTACCCTAACCCTAACCCTAACCCTAATCCTAACATTAACCCTAACCCTATCCCTAACCGAAACCCTAACCCTAACCCTAACCCTAACCCTAATCCTAAACCTAACCCAAAACCTCACCCTAAACGTAACCCTTACCATAAATCAAACCCTAAACCTAACCCTAAACCTAACTCTAACCCTAACCCTAAACCTAACCCTAAACCTAAACCTAACCCAAACCCTAACACTAACCCTAATCCAAACGAAACCCTAACCCTAACCCTAAATATAACCCAAATCCAAACCCTAACCCTAACCAAAAACCTAACCCTAACCGTAAAACAAATTTTAACACTAACCCTAACACTAACCCTTAATCTAATCCAAACCCAAACCCTAACACTAACACTAACGCTAACCCTAACCCTTACCCTAGCCCAAATACAAACCATAACCCTAACCCTAAACATAATTCTAACCCTAACCCAAACCCTAAACCTAACCCTAACCAAACTCAAACCCTAATCCTAACCTTAAACCTAACCCTAACCCTAACCCAAACCCAAACCCTAACCCTAACCCTAACCCTATCCCTAAACCTAAACCAATCCAAAACGTAACATTAACCCTAAACCTAACCCTAACCCATACCGAAACCCTAAACCTAACCCTAACCCTAATTCTAAACCTAACCCTAACCCTAACCCTAACCCTAACCCTAACCCTAAACCTAACCCTAACCCAAATCCTAACACTAATCCTAAACCTAACCCTAACCCTAACCCTAAACCGAACCCAAAGCATAACCATAAATAAAATCCTAACCCTAAACCTAACACAAACCCTAACCCTAACCCTAACCCTAAATCTAACCCTAACAATAACACAAAACCTAACCATAACCCTAACCCTAACCCTAACTCTAACCTTAACCCATACCCAAACCCTAACACTAACACTAACCCTAACCCTAACCCTTACCCTAACCCAAACCCAAAATCTAACCCTAACCCTAACCCTAAACCTAAATCTAACACTAACCCTAACCCAAACCCTGACCCTAACCATAACCCTAAACCTAAACGTAAACCTAACCTAAACCCTAACCATAACCCTAACCCTAATCCAAATGAAACCCTAACTCTAAACCTAAACCTAACCCAAACCCAAACCCTAAACCTAACCCTAAACCTAACCCTAACCGAAACCCAAACCCTATCCCTAACCCTAACCCTAAACCTAACACAAACCCTAACCCTAACTCTAACCCTAACCCAAATGAAACCCTAACCCTAAACCTAAACATAACCCAAACCCAAACCCTAACCCTAACCCTAACCCTAACCCTAACCCTAACCCAAAACCTAACCCTAACGCTAAAACAAACCCTAACACTAATCCTAACCCTACCCCTAACCCTAACCCAAACCCAAACTCTAACACTAACACTAACCTAAGCCTAAAACTTAACCTAACCCAAACACAAACCCTAACCCTAACCCTAAACCTAAACTTTACCCTAACACTAACCCTAACCCTAAGTCAAATCCTAACCATAACCCTAACCATAACCCTAAACCTAAACCTATCCCTAACCCAAACCCTAACCCTAACCCAAACCCTCACCCTAACCCTAATCCTAACCCTGACTCTCATCCTAACATTAACCCTAACACTAAGCGTAACCCTAACCCAAACCCTAACCCTAATCCTACCTGTAACGCCAACCCTAAAACAAATCCTAAACCTAAACCTAAACCTAACCCTAACCCTAACCCTAACACTAAGCCATCCTTAACCCTAACCCTAACCCTAATCCTAATCCTAACATTAACCCTAACCCTAACCCTAACCCTAAACCTAAACCGAACCCAAACCCAAACCCTAACCCTAACCCTAACCCTAACCCAAACCGAAAGCCTAACCCTAACAATAACCCTAAACCTAACCCAAACCCAAAGCCTAAACCTAACACTAAACCTAACCCTAACACAAACCCTAACGCTAACCCAAACCCAAAGCCTAACCTTAACCCTAACCCTAACCCTTACCCTAACCCTAACCCTAGTCCTAACATTAACCCAAACCCTAACATTAACCCTAACCCAAACGCTAACACTAATACTAAGTATAAGGCTAACCCTAAACCAAATCCTAACCCAAACCCTTACCCTAACCCTAATCCTAACCTTAACCCTAACCTTAACCATAATCCTAAACCTAACCCTAAACATAAACCAAAACCTAACCCTAACACTAATCGTAACATTAACCCTAACCCCAACCGTAACCTTAACCCTAACCCTAACCATAACCCAAACTCTAAACTTAACCCTAATCCTACCCCTAACCCAAACCCTAACCCTAACCATAACCCTAACCCTAACACAAACCCTAACCATAACCCTAACGCTAACTCTAAATCTAACCTTGACCCATACCCAAACCCTAACACTAACACTAACCCTAACCCTAACCCTACCCCTTACCCTAACGCAAACCCAAAACCTAACCCTCACCCTAACCCTAACCCTAAACCTAACCCTAACACTAATCCTAACCCTAACCCTAACCCTAACCCTAAACCTAAACCTAACCCTAACCCTAACCCTAACCCAAACCCAAACCCTAAACCTAACCCGAAACCTAACCCTAACCCAAACCCAAGCACTAACCCTAACCCTAACCCTAAACCTAACCCGAAACCTAACTCTAACCCTAACCCTAAACCTAACCCTAAACCTAAACCTAACCCAAACCCTAACACTAACCCTAATCCAAACGAAACCCTAACCCTAACCCTAAATATAACCCAAATCCAAACCCTAACCCTAACCAAAAACCTAACCCTAACCTTAAAACAAATTTTAACACTAACCCTAACACTAACCCTTAATCTAATCCAAACCCAAACCCTAACACTAACACTAACGCTAACCCTAACCCTTACCCTAGCCCAAATACAAACCATAACCCTAACCTAAACATAATTCTAACCCTAACCCAAACCCTAAACCTAACCCTAACCAAACTCAAACCCTAATCCTAACCTTAACCCTAACCCTAAACCAAACCCTAACCCTAAACCTAACCATAATCCTAAACCTAACCCTAAACCTAACCCTAACCCAAAACCCTAACCCTATCCCTAAACCTAAACCAATCCAAAACGTAACATTAACCCTAAACCTAACCCTAACCCATACCGAAACCCTAAACCTAACCCTAACCCTAATCCTAAACCTAACCCTAACCCTAACCCTAACCCTAATCCTAACCCTAAACCTAACCCTAACCCAAATCCTAACACTAATCCTAAACCTAACCCTAACCCTAACCCTAAACCGAACCCAAAGCATAACCATAAATAAAATCCTAACCCTAAACCTAACACAAACCGTAACCCTAACCCTAACCCTAAATCTAACCCTAACAATAACACAAAACCTAACCATAACCCTAACCCTAAGCCTAACTCTAACCTTAACCCATACCCAAGCCCTAACACTAACACTAACCCCATCCCTAACCCTTACCCTAACCCAAACCCAAAATCTAACCCTAACCCTAACCCCAAACCTAAATCTAACACTAACCCTAACCCAAACCTTGACCCTAACCATAACCCTAAACCTAAACCTAAACCTAACCTAAACCCTAACCATAACCCTAACCCTAACCCAAATGAAACCCTAACTCTAAACCTAAACCTAACCCAAACCCAAACCCTAAACCTAACCCTAAACCTAACCCTAACCGAAACCCAAACCCTATCCCTAACCCTAACCCTAAACCTAACCCAAACCCTAACCCTAACTCTAACCCTAACCCAAATGAAACCCTAACCCTAAACCTAAACCTAACCCAAACCCAAACCCTAACCCTAACCCTAACCCTAACCCTAACCCGAAACCTAACCCTAACGCTAAAACAAACCCTAACACTAATCCTAACCCTACCCCTAACCCTAACCCAAACCCAAACTCTAACACTAAAACTAACCCTAAACCTAAACCTTAACCTAACCCAAACACAAACCCTAAACCTAACCCTAAACCTAAACTTTACCCTAACCCTAACCCTAACCCTAACCGAAACCCAAACCCTATCCCTAAACCTAACCCTAACCGAAACCCAAACCCTATCCCTAACCCTAACCCTAAACCTAACCCAAACCCTAACCCTAACCCTAACCCCAACCCAAATGAAACCCTAACCCTAAACCTAAACATAACCCAAAACCAAACCCTAACCCTAACCCTAACCCTAACCCTAACCCTAACCCAAAACCTAACCCTAACGCTAACCCAAAACCAAAGCCTAACCTTAACCCTAACCCTAACCCTTACCCTAACCCTAACCCTAATCCTAACATTAACCCAAACCCTAACATTAACCCTAACCCAAACCCTAACACTAATACTAAGTATAACGCTAACCCTAAACCAAATCCTAACCCAAACCCTTACCCTAACCCTAATCCTAACCTTAACCCTAACCTTAACCATAATCCTAAACCTAACCCTAAACATAAACCAAAACCTAACCCTAACACTAATCGTAACATTAACCCTAACCCCAACCGTAACCTTAACCCTAACCCTAACCATAACCCAAACTCTAAACTTAACCCTAATCCTACCCCTAACCCAAACCCTAACCCTAACCATAACCCTAACCCTAACACAAACCCTAACCATAACCCTAACGCTAACTCTAAATCTAACCTTGACCCATACCCAAACCCTAACACTAACACTAACCCTAACCCTAACCCTACCCCTTACCCTAACGCAAACCCAAAACATAACCCTCACCCTAACCCTAACCCTAAACCTAACCCTAACACTAATCCTAACCCTAACCCTAACCCTAACCCTAAACCTAAACCTAACCCTAACCCTAACCCTAACCCAAACCCAAACCCTAAACCTAACCCGAAACCTAACCCTAACCCAAACCCAAGCACTAACCCTAACCCTAACCCTAAACCTAACCCGAAACCTAACCCTAACGCTAAAACAAACCCTAACACTAATCCTAACCCTACCCCTAACCCTAACCCAAACCCAAACTCTAACACTAAAACTAACCCTAAACCTAAACCTTAACCTAACCCAAACACAAACCCTAAACCTAACCCTAAACCTAAACTTTACCCTAACCCTAACCCTAACCCTAACCCAAACCCAAACCCTAACCCTAACCCTAACCCTAACCCTAACCCTAAACCTAACCCAAACCCAAAGCCTAAACCTAACACTAAAACTAACCCTAACACAAACCCTAACCCTAACCGAAACCCAAAGCCTAACCTTAACCCTAACCCTAACCCTTACCCTAACCCTAACCCTAATCCTAATATTAACCCAAACCCTAACATTAACCCTAACAAAAACCCTAACACTAATACTAAGTATAACGCTAACCCTAAACCAAATCCTAACCCAAACCCTAACCCTAACCCTAATCCTAACCCTAACCCTAACCTTAACCATAATCCTAAACCTAACCCTAAACCTAAACCAAAACCTAATCCTAACACTAATCGTAACATTAACCCTAACCCTAACCGTAACCTTAACCCTAACCCTAACCATAACCCAAACTCTAAACTTAACCCTAATCCTACCCGTAACCCAAACCCTAACACTAACCATAACCCTAACCCTAACACAAACCCTAACAATAACCCTAACGCTAACTCTAAATCTAAACTTAACCCATACCCAAACCCTAACACTAACACTAACCCTAACCCTAACCCAAACCCAAAACCTAACCCTCACCCTAACCCTAACCCTAAACCTAACCCCAACACTAATCCTAACCCAAACCCTAACCCTAACCCTAACCCTAACCCTAAACCTAAACCTAACCCTAACCCTAACCCTAACCCAAACCCAAACCCTAAACCTAACCCGAAACCTAACCCTAACCCAAACCCAAGCACTAACCCTAACCCTAAAACTAAACCTAACCCGAAACCTAACCCTAACGCTAAAACACTCTCTAACACTAATCCTAACCCTACCCCTAACCCTAACCCAAACCCAAACTCTAACACTAAAACTAACCCTAACCCTAAACCTTAACCTAACCCAAACACAAACTCTAAACCTAACGCTAAACCTAAACTTTACCCTAACCCTAACCCTAACCCTAACCCAAACCCAAAACCTAACCCTAACCCTAACCCTAAAACTATCCCTAACTCAAACCCTAACCCTAAAGCTAAACCTAACCCAAACCCTCACCCTAACCCTAATCCTAACCCTGACTCTCATCCTAACATTAACCCTAACACTTATCGTAACCCTAACGGAAACCCTAACCCTAATCCTACCTGTAAAGCTAACCCTAAAACAAATCCTAAACCTAACCCTAAACCTAACCCTAATCCTAATCCTAACCCTAACCCTAACCCATCCTTAACACTAACAATAACCCTAATCCTAATCCTAACATTAACCCTAACCCTAACCCTAACTCTAACCCTAAACCTAACCCAAACCCAAAAACTAACCCTAACCCTAAACCTAACCCAAACCCAAAGCCTAACCCTAAACCTAACCCTAAACCTAACCCAAACACAAAGCCTAAACCTAACCCTAAACCTAATCCTAACACAAACCCTAACCCTAAAACAAACCCAAAGCCTAACCTTAACCCTAACCCTAACCCTAACCCTAACCCTAACCCTAACCCTAACCCTAATCCTAACATTAACCCAAACCCTAACATTAACCCTAACCCAAACCCTAACACTAATACTAAGTATAACGCTAACCCTAAACCAAATACTAACCCAAACCCTAACCCTAACCCTAATCCTAACCCTAACCCTAACCTTAACCCTAATCCTAAACCTAACCCTAACACTAAACCAAACCTAACCCTAAACCTAACCCTAACCCTAATCGTAACATTAACCCTAACCCTAACCGTAACCTTAACTCTAACCCTAACCATAACCCAAACTCTAAACTTAACCCTAAACCTACCACTAACCCAAACCCTAACCCTAACACTAACCCTAACCCTAACACAAAACCTAACCGGAACCCTAACCCTAACACTAAAACTAACCTTATCCCATACCCAAATCCTAACACTAACACTAACCCTAACCCTATCCCTTACACTAACCCAAACCCAAAACCTAACCCTAACCCTAACCCTAACCCTAAACCTAACCCTAACACTAACCCTAACCCAAACCCTAACCCTAACCCTAACCCTACCCCTAAACCTAACCCTAACCCTAACCCTAACCCAAACCCAAACCCTAAACCAAACACTAAACGTAACGCTAACCCAAACCCAAACACTAACCCTAACCCTAACCCTAAACCTAACCCAAACATTAATCCTAACCCTAATCTGTACCCCAATGAAACCCTAACCCTAAACCTAAACCTAACCCAAAACCAAACCCTAACCCTAACCCTAACCCTAACCCTAAAACTATCCCTAACCCAAACCCTAACCCTAACCCTGACTCTCATCCTAACATTAACCCTAACACTAAGTGTAAACCTAACCCAAACCCTAACCCTAATCCTACCTGTAAAGCCAACCCTAAAACAAATCCTAAACCTAACCCTAAACCTAACACTAACCCTAACCCTAACACTAACCCATCCTTAACCCTAACCCTAACCCTAATCCTAAACCTAACAGTAACCCTAACCCTAACCCTATTCCGAAACCTAAACCAAAACCCTAACCCTAACCCTAACGCTAAAACAAACCCTAACACTAATCCTAACCCTACCCCTAAACCTAACCCAAACCCAAACTCTAACACTAAAACTAACCCTAAACCTAAACCTTAACCTAACCCAAACACAAACCCTAAACCTAACCCTAAACCTAAACTTTACCCTAAACCTAACCCTAACCCTAACCCAAACCCAAACCCTAACCCTAACCCTAACCCTAACCCTAAACCTAACCCAAACCCAAAGCCTAAACCTAACACTAAACCTAACCCTAACAAAAACCCTAACCCTAACCCAAACCCAAAGCCTAACCTTAACCCTAACCCTAACCCTTACCCTAACCCTAACCCTAATCCTAACATTAACCCAAACCCTAACATTAACCCTAACCCAAACCCTAACACTAATACTAAGTATAACGCTAACCCTAAACCAAATCCTAAACCAAAACCTAACCCTAACCCTAATCCTAACCCTAACGCTAACCTTAACCATAATCCTAAACCTAACCCTAAACCTAAACCAAAACCTAACCCTAACACTAATCGTAACATTAACCCTAACCCTAACCGTAACCTTAACCCTAACCCTAACCATAACCCAAACTCTAAACTTAACCCTAATCCTACCCCTAACCCAAACCCTAACACTAACCATAACCCTAACCCTAACACAAACCCTAACCATAACCCTAACGCTAACTCTAAATCTAACCTTAACCCATACCCAAACCCTAACACTAACCCAAACCCTAACCCTAACCCTAACCCTAAAACTATCCCTAACCCAAACCCTAACCCTAATGCTAAACCTAACCCAAACCCTCACCCTAAACCTAATCCTAACCCTGACTCTCATCCTAACATTAACCCTAACACTAATCGTAACCCTATCCCAAACCCTAACCCTAATGCTACCTGTAAAGCTAACCCTAAACCAAATCCTAAACCTAACCCTAAACCTAACCCTAATCCTAATCCTAACCCTAACCCTAACTCATCCTTAACACTAACGCTAACCCTAATCCTAATCCTAACATTAACCCTAACCCTAACCCTAACCCTAACTCTAAACCTAACCCAAACCCAAACACTAACCCTAACCCTAAACCTAAGCCAAACCCAAAGCCTAACCCTAACCCTAACCCTAAACCTAACCCAAACACAAAGCCTAAACCTAACCCTAAACCTAACCCTAACACAAACCCTAACCCTAAACCAAACCCAAAGCCTAAACTTAAACCTAACCTAACCCTAACCCTAATCCTAACATTAACCCAAACCCTAACATTAACCCTAACCCAATCCCTAACACTAATACTAAGTATAACGCTAACCCTAAACCAAATACTAACCCAAACCCTAACCTTAACCCTAATCCTAACCCTAACCCTAACCTTAACCCTAATCCTACACCTAACCCTAACTCTAAACCAAACTCTAACCCTAAACCTAACCCTACTCCTAATCGTAACATTAACCCTAACCCTAACCGTAAACTTAACTCTAACCCTAACCATAACCCAAACTCTAAACTTAACCCTAACCCTACCACTAACCCAAACCCTAACCCTAACACTAACCCTAACCCAAACACAAACCCTAACCATAACCCTAACCCTAACTCTAAATCTTACCTTAACCCATACCCAAACCCTAACACTAACACTAACCCTAACCCTATCCCTTACCCTAACCCAAACCCAAAACCTAACCCTAACCCTAACCCTAACCCTAAACCTAACCCTAACCCTAACCCTAACCCAAACCATAACCCTAACCCTAACCCTAATGCTAAACCTAACCCTAACCCTACCCCTAACCGAAACCCAAACCCTAAACCAAACACTAAACCTAACGCTAACCCAAACCCAAACACTAACCCTAACCCTAACCCTAAACTTAACCCAAACCCTAACCCTAACCCTAATCCGTACCCAAATGAAACCCTAACCCTAAACCTAAACCTAACCCAAAACCAAACCCTAACCCAAACCCAAGCACTAACCCTAACCCTAACCCTAAACCTAACCCGAAACCTAACTCTAACCCTAACCCTAAACCTAACCCTAAACCTAAACCTAACCCAAACCCTAACACTAACCCTAATCCAAACGAAACCCTAACCCTAACCCTAAATATAACCCAAATCCAAACCCTAACCCTAACCAAAAACCTAACCCTAACCTTAAAACAAATTTTAACACTAACCCTAACACTAACCCTTAATCTAATCCAAACCCAAACCCTAACACTAACACTAACGCTAACCCTAACCCTTACCCTAGCCCAAATACAAACCATAACCCTAACCTAAACATAATTCTAACCCTAACCCAAACCCTAAACCTAACCCTAACCAAACTCAAACCCTAATCCTAACCTTAACCCTAACCCTAAACCAAACCCTAACCCTAAACCTAACCATAATCCTAAACCTAACCCTAAACCTAACCCTAACCCAAAACCCTAACCCTATCCCTAAACCTAAACCAATCCAAAACGTAACATTAACCCTAAACCTAACCCTAACCCATACCGAAACCCTAAACCTAACCCTAACCCTAATCCTAAACCTAACCCTAACCCTAACCCTAACCCTAATCCTAACCCTAAACCTAACCCTAACCCAAATCCTAACACTAATCCTAAACCTAACCCTAACCCTAACCCTAAACCGAACCCAAAGCATAACCATAAATAAAATCCTAACCCTAAACCTAACACAAACCGTAACCCTAACCCTAACCCTAAATCTAACCCTAACAATAACACAAAACCTAACCATAACCCTAACCCTAAGCCTAACTCTAACCTTAACCCATACCCAAGCCCTAACACTAACACTAACCCTAACCCTAACCCTTACCCTAACCCAAACCCAAAATCTAACCCTAACCCTAACCCTAAACCTAAATCTAACACTAACCCTAACCCAAACCCTGACCCTAACCATAACCCTAAACCTAAACGTAAACCTAACCTAAACCCTAACCATAACCCTAACCCTAACCCAAATGAAACCCTAACTCTAAACCTAAACCTAACCCAAACCCAAACCCTAAACCTAACCCTAAACCTAACCCTAACCGAAACCCAAACCCTATCCCTAACCCTAACCCTAAACCTAACCCAAACCCTAACCCTAACTCTAACCCTAACCCAAATGAAACCCTAACCCTAAACCTAAACCTAACCCAAACCCAAACCCTAACCCTAACCCTAACCCTAACCCTAACCCGAAACCTAACCCTAACGCTAAAACAAACCCTAACACTAATCCTAACCCTACCCCTAACCCTAACCCAAACCCAAACTCTAACACTAAAACTAACCCTAAACCTAAACCTTAACCTAACCCAAACACAAACCCTAAACCTAACCCTAAACCTAAACTTTACCCTAACCCTAACCCTAACCCTAACCGAAACCCAAACCCTATCCCTAAACCTAACCCTAACCGAAACCCAAACCCTATCCCTAACCCTAACCCTAAACCTAACCCAAACCCGAACCCTAACTCTATCCCTAACCCAAATGAAACCCTAACCCTAAACCTAAACATAACCCAAAACCAAACCCTAACCCTAACCCTAACCCTAACCCTAACCCTAACCCAAAACCTAACCCTAACGCTAACCCAAAACCAAAGCCTAACCTTAACCCTAACCCTAACCCTTACCCTAACCCTAACCCTAATCCTAACATTAACCCAAACCCTAACATTAACCCTAACCCAAACCCTAACACTAATACTAAGTATAACGCTAACCCTAAACCAAATCCTAACCCAAACCCTTACCCTAACCCTAATCCTAACCTTAACCCTAACCTTAACCATAATCCTAAACCTAACCCTAAACATAAACCAAAACCTAACCCTAACACTAATCGTAACATTAACCCTAACCCCAACCGTAACCTTAACCCTAACCCTAACCATAACCCAAACTCTAAACTTAACCCTAATCCTACCCCTAACCCAAACCCTAACCCTAACCATAACCCTAACCCTAACACAAACCCTAACCATAACCCTAACGCTAACTCTAAATCTAACCTTGACCCATACCCAAACCCTAACACTAACACTAACCCTAACCCTAACCCTACCCCTTACCCTAACGCAAACCCAAAACATAACCGTCACCCTAACCCTAACCCTAAACCTAACCCTAACACTAATCCTAACCCTAACCCTAACCCTAACCCTAAACCTAAACCTAACCCTAACCCTAACCCTAACCCAAACCCAAACCCTAAACCTAACCCGAAACCTAACCCTAACCCAAACCCAAGCACTAACCCTAACCCTAACCCTAAACCTAACCCGAAACCTAACCCTAACGCTAAAACAAACCCTAACACTAATCCTAACCCTACCCCTAACCCTAACCCAAACCCAAACTCTAACACTAAAACTAACCCTAAACCTAAACCTTAACCTAACCCAAACACAAACCCTAAACCTAACCCTAAACCTAAACTT
>JAJHUQ010000041.1:637500-647500 GCA_035773235.1 Eospalax fontanierii | reverse complement strand
CCTAAACCTAACACTAAACCTAACCCTAACACAAACCCTAACCCTAACCCAAACCCAAAGCCTAACCTTAACCCTAACCCTAACCCTTACCCTAACCCTAACCCTAATCCTAACATTAACCCAAACCCTAACATTAACCCTAACCCAAACCCTAACACTAATACTAAGTATAACGCTAACCCTAAACCAAATCCTAACCCAAACCCTAACCCTAACCCTAATCCTAACCCTAACCCTAACCTTAACCATAATCCTAAACCTAACCCTAAACCTAAACCAAAACCTAACCCTAACACTAATCGTAACATTAACCCTAACCCTAACCGTAACCTTAACCCTAACCCTAACCATAACCCAAACTCTAAACTTAACCCTAATCCTACCCCTAACCCAAACCCTAACCCTAACCATAACCCTAACCTTAACACGAACCCTAAACATAACCCTAACGCTAACTCTAAATCTAACCTTAACCCATACCCAAACACTAACACTAACACTAACCCTAACCCTAACCCTATCCCTTACACTAACCCAAACCCAAAACCTAACCCTCACCCTAACCCTAACCCTAAACCTAAACCTAACACTAATCCTAACCCAAACCCTAACCCTAACCCTAACCCTAAACCTAAACCTAACCCTAACCCTAACCCTAACCCAAACCCAAACCCTAAACCTAACCCGAAACCTAACCCTAACCCAAACCCAAGCACTAACCCTAACCCTAACCCTAAACCTAACCGGAAACCTAACCCTAACGCTAAAACAAACCCTAACACTAATCCTAACCCTTCCCCTAACCCTAACCCAAACCCAAACTCTAACACTGAAACTAACCCTAACCCTAAACCTTAACCTAACCCAAACACACCCCTAAACCTAACCCTAAACCTAAACTTTACCCTAACCCTAACCCTAACCCTAACCCAAACCCAAACCCTAACCCTAACCCTAACCCTAACCCTAAACCTAACCCAAACCCAAAGCCTAAACCTAACACTAAACCTAACCCTAACACAAACCCTAACCCTAACCCAAACCCAAAGCCTAACCTTAACCCTAACCCTAACCCTTACCCTAACCCTAACCCTAATCCTAACATTAACCAAAACCCTAACATTAACCCTAACCCAAACCCTAACACTAATACTAAGTATAACGCTAACCCTAAACCAAATGCTAAACCAAACCCTAACCCTAACCCTAACCCTAACTCTAAACCTAACCCAAACCCAAACACTAACCCTAACCCTAAACCTAAGCCAAACCCAAAGCCTAACCCTAATCCTAACCCTAAACCTAACCCAAACACAAAGCCTAAACCTAACCCTAAACCTAACCCTAACACAAACCCTAACCCTAAACCAAACCCAAAGCCTAAACTTAAACCTAACCCTAACCCTAACCCTAATCCTAACATTAACCCAAACCCTAACATTAACCCTAACCCAATCCCTAACACTAATACTACGTATAACGCTAACCCTAAACCAAATACTAACCTAAACCCTAACCTTAACCCTAATCCTAACCCTAACCCTAACCTTAACCCTAATCCTAAACCTAACCCTAACTCTAAACCAAACTCTAACCCTAACCCTAACCCTACTCCTAATCGTAACATTAACCCTAACCCTAACCGTAAACTTAACTCTAACCCTAACCATAACCCAAACTCTAAACTTAACCCTAACCCTACCACTAACCCAAACCCTAACCCTAACACTAACCCTAACCCAAACACAAACCCTAACCATAACCCTAACCCTAACTCTAAATCTTACCTTAACCCATACCCAAACCCTAACACTAACACTAACCCTAACCCTATCCCTTACACTAACCCAAACCCAAAACCTAACCCTAACCCTAACCCTAACCCTAAACCTAACCCTAACCCTAACCCTAACCCAAACCATAACCCTAACCCTAACCCTAATGCTAAACCTAACCCTAACCCTAACCCTAACCCAAACCCAAACCCTAAACCAAACACTAAACCTAACGCTAACCCAAACCCAAACACTAACCCTAACCCTAACCCTAAACTTAACCCAAACCCTAACCCTAACCCTAATCCGTACCCAAATGAAACCCTAACCCTAAACCTAAACCTAACCCAAAACCAAACCCTAAGCCTAACCCTAACCCTAACCCTAAAACTATTCCTAACCCAAACCCTAACCCTAACGCTAAACCTAACCCAAACCCTAACCCTAACCCTGACTCTCATCCTAACATTAACCCTAACATTAAGCGTAACCCTAACCCAAACCCTAACCGTAATCCTACCTGTAAAGCCAACCCTAAAACAAATCCTAAACCTAACCCTAAACCTAACACTAACCCTAACCCTAACACTAACCCATCCTTAACCCTAACCCTAACCCTAATCCTAATCCTAACACTAACCCTAACCCTAACGCTAACCCTAAACCTAAACCTAAACCTAACCCAAACCCAAACCCTAACCCTAACCCTAAATCTAACCCAAACTCAAAGCCTAACCCTAACCCTAACCCTAAACCTAACACAAACCCAAACCCTAAACCTAACCCTAAACCTAACCCTAACCCAAACCCAAAGCCTAACCTTAACCCTAACCCTAACCCTTACCCCAACCCTAACCCTAATCCTAACATTAACCCAAACCCTAACATTAACCCTAACCCAAACAATAACACTAATACTAAGTATAACGCTAACCCTAAACCAAATCCTAACCCAAACCCTAACCCTAACCCTAATCCTAACCCTAACCCTAACCTTTACCATAATCCTAAACCTAAACCAAAACCTAACCCTAACACTAATCGTAACATTAACCCTAACCCTAACCGTTACCTTAACCCTTACCCTAATGATATCCCAAACTCTAAATTTAACCTTAATCCTACCCCTAACCCAAACCCTAACCCTAACCATAACCCTAACCTTAACACGAACCCTAAACATAACCCTAACGCTAACTCTAAATCTAACCTTAACCCATACCCAAACTCTAACACTAACACTAACCCTAACCCTAACCCTATCCCTTACCCTAACCCAAACCCAAAACCTAACCCTCACCCTAACCCTAACCCTAAACCTAAACCTAACACTAATCCTAACCCAAACCCTAACCCTAACCCTAACCCTAAAACTAAACCTAACCCTAACCCTAACCCTAACCCAAACCCAAACCCTAAACCTAACCCGAAACCTAACCCTAACCCAAACCCAAGCACTAACCCTAACCCTAACCCTAAACCTAACCGGAAACCTAACCCTAACGCTAAAACAAACCCTAACACTAATCCTAACCCTTCCCCTAACCCTAACCCAAACCGAAACTCTAACACTGAAACTAACCCTAACCCTAAACCTTAACCTAACCCAAACACAAACCCTAAACCTAACCCTAAACCTAAACTTTACCCTAACCCTAACTCAAACCCAAACCCTAACCCTAACCCTAACCCTAACCCTAAACCTAACCCAAACCCAAAGCCTAAACCTAGCACTAACCCTAACCCTAACACAAACCCTAACCCTAACCCAAACCCAAAGCCTAACCTTAACCCTAACCCTAACCCTTACCCTAATCCTAACCCTTATCCTAACATTAACCCAAACCCTAACATTAACCCTAACCCAAACCCTAACACTAATACTAAGTATAACGCTAACCCTAAACCAAATCCTAACCCAAACCCTAACCCTAACCCTAACCCTAACCCTAACCCTAACCCTAACCTAACCCAAAACCTAACCCTAACACTAATCGTAACATTAACCCTAACCCTAACCGTAACCTTAACCCTAACCCTAACCATAACCCAAACTCTAAACTTAACCCTAATCCTACCCCTAACCCAAACCCTAAACTTAACCCTAATCCTACCCCTAACCCAAACCCTAACCCTAACCATAACCCTAACCCTAACACAAACACTAACCATAACCCTAACGCTAACTCTAAATATAACCTTAACCCATACCCAAACCCTAACACTAACACTAACCCTAACCCTAACCCTATCCCTTACCCTAACCCAAACCCAAAACCTAACCCTCACCCTAACCCTAACCCTAAACCTAACCCTAACACTAATCCTAACCCAAACCCTAACCCTAACCCTAACCCTAAACCTAAACCTAACCCTAACCCTAAACCTAACCCAAACCCAAACCCTAAACCTAACCCGAAACCTAACCCTAACCCAAACCCAAGCACTAACCCTAACCCCAACCCTAAACCTAACCCGAAACCTAACCCTAACGCTAAAACAAACCCTAACACTAATCCTAACCCTACCCCTAACCCTAACCCAAACCCAAACTCTAACAGTAAATCTAACCCTAACCCTAAACCTTAACCTAACCCAAACACAAACCCTAAACCTAACCCTAACCCAAACCCAAACCCTAACCCTAACCCTAACCCTAAAACTATCCGTAACCCAAACCCTAACCCTAACGCTAAACCTAACCGAAACCCTCACCCTAACCCTAATCCTAACCCTGACTCTCATCCTAACATTAACCCTAACACTTATCGTAACCCTAACCCAAACCCTAACCCTAATCCTACCTGTAAAACTAACCCTAAAACAAATCCTAAACCTAACCCTAAAACTAACCCTAATCCTTATCCTAACCCTAACCCTAACCCATCCTTAACACTAACCCTAACCCTAATCCTAATCCTAACATTAACCCTAACCCTAACCCTAACCCTAAACCTAACCCAAACCCAAACACTAACCCTAACCCTAAACCTAACCCAAACCCAAAGCCTAACCCTACCCCTAACCCTAAACCTAACCCAAACACAAAGCCTAAACATAACCCTAAACCTAACCCTAACACAAACCCTAACCCTAAACCAAACCCAAAGCCAAACCTTAACCGTAACCCTAACCCTAACCCTAACCCTAACCCTAACCCTAATCCTACCTGTAAAGCTAAACCTAAAACAAATCCTAAACCTAACCCTAAACCTAACCCTAATCCTAATCCTAACCCTAACCCTAACCCATCCTTAACACTAACCCTAACACTAATGCTAATCCTAACATTAACCCTAACCCTAACCCTAACCCTAACCCTAACCCTAAACCTAACCCAAACCCAAACACTAACCCTAACCCTAAACCTAACCCAAACCCAAAGCCTAACCCTAACCCTAACCCTAAACCTAACCCGAACACAAAGCATAAACCTAACCCTAAACCTAACCCTAACACAAACCCTAACCCTAAACCCAACCCAAAGCCTAACCTTAACCCTAACCCTAACCCTAACCCTAACCCTAACCCTAAACCTAACCCTAATCCTAACATTAACCCAAACCCTAACATTAACCCTAACCCAAACCCTAACACTAATACTAAGCATAACGCTAACCCTAAACCAAATACTAACCCAAACCCTAACCCTAACCCTAATCCTAACCCTAACCCTAACCTTAACCCTAATCCTAAACCTAACCCTAACACTAAACCAAACCTAACCCTAACCCTAACCCTAATCCTAATCGTAACATTAACCCTAACCCTAACCGTAACCTTAACTCTAACCCTAACCATAACCCAAACTCAAACCTTAACCCTAACCCTACCACTAACCCAAACCCTAACCCTAACACTAACCCTAACCCTAACACAAATCCTATCCGTAACCCTAACCCTAACACTAAATCTAACCTTAACCCATACCCAAACCCTAACACTAACATTAACCCTAACCCTATCCCTTACCCTAACCCAAACCCAAAACCTAACCCTAACCCTAACCCTAACCCTAAACCTAACCCTAACACTAACCCTAACCCAAACCCTAACCCTAACCCTAACCCTAACCCTGACCCTAAACCTAACCCTAACCCTAACCCTAACCCAAACCCAAACCCTAAACCAAACACTAAACCTAACGCTAACTCAAACCCAAACACTAACCCTAACCCTAACCCTAAACCTAACCCAAACCCTAACCCTAACCCTAATCCATACCCCAATGAAACCCTAACCCTAAACCTAAACCTAACCCCAAACCAAACCCTAACCCTAACCCTAACCCTAACCCTAAAACTATCCCTAACCCAAACCCTAACCCTAACGCTAAACCTAACCCAAACCCTAACCCTCACCCTGACTCTCATCATAACATTAACCCTAACACTAAGCGTAAACCTAACCCAAACCCTAACCCTAATCCTACCTGTAAAGCCAACCCTAAAACAAATCCTAAACCTAACCCTAAACCTAACACTAACCCTAACCCTAACACTAACCCATCCTTAACCCTAACCCTAACCCTAATCCTAATCCTAACATTAACCCTAACACTAACCCTAACCCTAAACCTAAACCTAACCCAAACCCAAACCCTAATCCTAACCCTAAACCTAACCCAAAGCCAAAGCCTAACCCTAACCCTAACCCTAAACCTAACCCAAACCCAAAGCCTAAACCTAACACTAAACCTAACCCTAACACAAACCCTAATCCAAACCCAAAGCCTAACCTTAACCCTAACCCTAACCCTTACCCTAACCCTAACCCTAATTCTAACATTAACCCAAACCCTAACATTAACCCTAACCCAAACCCTAACACTAATACTAAGTATAACGCTAACCCTAAACCAAATCCTAACCCAAACCCTAACCCTAACCCTAATCCTAACCCTAACCCTAACCTTAACCATAATCCTAAACCTAACCCTAAACCTAAATCAAAACCTAACCCTAACACTAATCGTAACATTAACCCTAACCCTAACCGTAACCTTAACCCTAACCCTAACCATAACCCAAACTCTAAACTTAACCCTAATCCTACCCCTAACCCAAAACCTAACCCTAACCATAACCCTAACCCTAACACAAACCCTAACCATAACCCTAACGCTAACTCTAAATCTAACCTTAACCCATACCCAAACCCTAACACTAACACTAAACCTAACCCTAACCCTATCCCTTAACCTAACCCAAACCCAAAACCTAACCCTCACCCTAACCCTAACCCTAAACCTAACCCTAACACTAATCCTAACCCAAACCCTAACCCTAACCCTAACCCTAAACCTAAACCTAACCCTAACCCTAACCCAACCCAACCCAAACCCAAACCTAAACCTAACCCGAAACCTAACCCTAACCCAAACCCAAGCACTAACCCTAACCCTAACCCTAAACCTAACCCGAAACCTAACCCTAACGCTAAAACAAACCCTAACAATAATCCTAACCCTACCCCTAACCCTAACCCAAACCCAAACTCTAACACTAAAACTAACCCTAACCCTAAACCTTAACCTAACCCAAACACAAACCCTAAACCTAACCCTAACCGAAACCCTCACCCTAACCCTAATCCTAACCCTGACTCTCATCCTAACATTAACCCTAACACTTATCGTAACCCTAACCCAAACCCTAACCCTAATCCTACCTGTAAAGCTAACCCTAAAACAAATCCTAAACCTAACCCTAAAACTAACCCTAATCCTAATCCTAACCCTAACCCTAACCCATCCTTAACACTACCCCTAACCCTAATCCTAATCCTAACATTAACTCTAACCCTAACCCTAACCCTAACCCTAAACCTAACCCAAACCCAAACACTAACCCTAACCCTAAACCTAACCCAAACCCAAAGCCTAACCCTACCCCTAACCCTAAACCTAACCCAAACACAAAGCCTAAACCTAACCCTAAACCTAACCCTAACACAAACCCTAACCCTAAACCAAACCCAAAGCCTAACCTTAACCCTAACCCTAACCCTAACCCTAACCCTAACCCTAACCCTAACCCTAATCCTAACATTATCCCAAACCCTAACATTAAACCTAACCCAAACCCTAACATTAATACTAAGTATAACGCTAACCATAAACCAAATACTAACCCAAACCCTAACCCTAACCCTAATCCTAACCCTAACCCTAACCTTAACCCTAATCCTAAACCTAACCCTAACACTAAACCAAACCCTAACCCTAACCCTAACCCTAACCCTAACCCTAACACTAAGCGTAAACCTAACCCAAACCCTAACCCTAATCCTACCTGTAAAGCCAATCCTAAAACAAATCCTAAACCTAACCCTAAACCTAACACTAACCCTAACCCTAACACTAACCCATCCTTAACCCTAACCCTAACCCTAATCCTAATCCTAACATTAACCCTAACACTAACCCTAACCCTAAACCTAAACCTAACCCAAACCCAAACCCTAACCCTAACCCTAAACCTAACCCAAAGCCAAAGCCTAACCCTAACCCTAACCCTAAACCTAACCCAAACCCAAAGCCTAAACCTAACACTAAACCTAACCCTAACACAAACCCTAACCCAAACCCAAAGCCTAACCTTAACCCTAACCCTAACCCTTACCCTAACCCTAACCCTAATTCTAACATTAACCCAAACCCTAACATTAACCCTAACCCAAACCCTAACACTAATACTAAGTATAACGCTAACCCTAAACCAAATCCTAACCCAAACCCTAACCCTAACCCTAATCCTAACCCTAACCCTAACCTTAACCATAATCCTAAACCTAACCCTAAACCTAAACCAAAACCTAACCCTAACACTAATCGTAACATTAACCCTAACCCTAACCGTAACCTTAACCCTAACCCTAACCATAACCCAAACTCTAAACTTAACCCTAATCCTACCCCTAACCCAAAACCTAACCCTAACCATAACCCTAACCCTAACACAAACCCTAACCATAACCCTAACGCTAACTCTAAATCTAACCTTAACCCATACCCAAACCCTAACACTAACACTAACCCTAACCCTAACCCTATCCCTTAACCTAACCCAAACCCAAAACCTAACCCTCACCCTAACCTTAACCCTAAACCTAACCCTAACACTAATCCTAACCCAAACCCTAACCCTAACCCTAACCCTAAACCTAAACCTAACCCTAACCCTAACCCAAACCAAACCCAAACCCTAAACCTAACCCGAAACCTAACCCTAACCCAAACCCAAGCACTAACCCTAACCCTAACCCTAAACCTAACCCGAAACCTAACCCTAACGCTAAAACAAACCCTAACAATAATCCTAACCCTACCCCTAACCCTAACCCAAACCCAAACTCTAACACTAAAACTAACCCTAACCCTAAACCTTAACCTAACCCACACACAAACCCTAAACCTAACCCTAACCGAAACCCTCACCCTAACCCTAATCCTAACCCTGACTCTCATCCTAACATTAACCCTAACACTTATCGTAACCCTAACCCAAACCCTAACCCTAATCCTACCTGTAAAGCTAACCCTAAAACAAATCCTAAACCTAACCCTAAAACTAACCCTAATCCTAATCCTAACCCTAACCCTAACCCATCCTTAACACTAACCCTAACCCTAATCCTAATCCTAACATTAACTCTAACCCTAACCCTAACCCTAACCCTAAACCTAACCCAAATCCAAACACTAACCCTAACCCTAAACCTAACCCAAACCCAAAGCCTAACCCTACCCCTAACCCTAAACCTAACCCAAACACAAAGCCTAAACCTAACCCTAAACCTAACCCTAACACAAACCCTAACCCTAAACCAAACCCAAAGCCTAACCTTAACCCTAACCCTAACCCTAACCCTAACACTAACCCTAACCCTAACCCTAACCCTAACCCTAATCCTAACATTATCCCAAACCCTCACATTAAACCTAACCCAAACCCTAACATTAATACTAAGTATAACGCTAACCCTAAACCAAATACTAATCCAAACCCTAACCCTAACACTAATCCTAACCCTAACCCTAACCTTAACCCTAATCCTAAACCGAAACCTAACACTAAACCAAACCCTAACCCTAACCCTAACCCTAACCCTAATCGTAACATTAACCCTAACCCTAACCGTAATCTTATCTCTAACCCTAACCATAACCCCAACTCTAAACTTAACCCTAACCCTACCACTAACCCAAACCCTAACCCTAACAC
>JAJHUQ010000041.1:632500-635000 GCA_035773235.1 Eospalax fontanierii | reverse complement strand
TAATCCTAACCCTAACCCTAACCTTAACCATAATCCTAAACCTAACCCTAAACCTAAACCAAAACCTAAACCTAACACTAATCGTATCATTAACCCTAACCCTAACCGTAACCTTAACCCTAACCCTAACCATAACCCAAACTCTAAACTTAACCCTAATCCTAACCCTAACCCAAACCCTAACCCTAACCATAACCCTAACCCTAACACAAACCCTAACCATAACCCTAACGCTAACTCTAAATCTAACCTTAACCCATACCCAAACCCTAACACTAACCCTAACCCTAACCCTAACCCTATCCCTTACCCTAACCCAAACCCAAAACCTAACCCTCACCTTAACCCTAACCCTAAACCTAACCCTAACACTAATCCTAACCCAAACGCTAACCCTAACCCTAACCCTAAACCTAAACCTAACCCTAACCCTAACCCTAACCCAAACCCAAACCCTAAACCTAACCCTACCCCTAACCCTAACCCAAACCCAAACTATAACACTAAAACTAACCCTAACACTAAACCTTAACCTAACCCAAACACAAACCCTAAACCTAACCCTAAACCTAAACTTTACCCTAACCCTAACCCTAACCCTAACCCAAACCCAAACCCTAACCCTAACCCTAACCCTAAAACTATCCCTAACCCAAACCCTAACCCTAATGCTAAACCTAACCCAAACCCTCACCCTAACCCTAATCCTAACACTGACTCTCATCCTAACATTAACCCTAACACTTATCGTAACCCTAAACCAAACCCTAACCCTAATCCTACCTGTAAACAAATCCTAAACCTAACCCTAAACCTAACCCTATTCCTAATCCTAACCCTAACCCTAACCCATCCTTAACACTAACCCTAACCCTAATCCTAATCCTAACATTAACCCTAACCCTAACCCTAACCCTAACCCTAAACCTAACCCAAACCCAAACACTAACCCTAACCCTAAACCTAACCCAAACCCAAAGCCTAACCCTAACCCTAACCCTAAACCTAACCCGAACACAAAGACTAAACCTAACCCTAAACCTAACCCTAACACAAACCCTAACCCTAAACCAAACCCAAAGCCTAACCTTAACCCTAACCCTAACCCTAACCCTAACCCTAACCCTAATCCTAACATTAACCCAAACCCTAACATTAACCCTAACCCAATCCCTAACACTAATACTAAGTATAACGCTAACCCTAAACCAAATACTAACCCAAACCCTAACCTTAACCCTAATCCTAACCCTAACCCTAACCTTAACCCTAATCCTAAACCGAACCCTAACACTAAACCAAACCCTAACCCTAACCCTAACCCTAATCCTAACATTAACCCTAAACCTAACCGTAACCTTAACTCTAACCCTAACCATAACCCAAACTCTAAACTTAACCCTAACCCTACCACTAACCCAAACCCTAACCCTAACACTAACCCTAACTCTAACACAAACCCTAACCGTAACCCTAACCCTAACTCTAAATCTAACCTTTACCCATACCCAAACCCTAACACTAACACTAACCCTAACCCTATCCCTTACCCTAACCCAAACGCAAAACCTAACCCTAACCCTAACCCTAACCCTAAACCTAACCCTAACACTAACCCTAACCCAAACCCTAACCCTAACCATAACCCTAACCCTAAACCTTACCCTAACCCTAACCCTAACCCAAACCGAAACCCTAAACCAAACACTAAACCTAACGCTAACCCAAACCCAAACACTAACCCTAACCCTAACCCTAAACCTAACCCAAACCCTAACCCTAACCCTAATCCGTACTCAAATGAAACCCTAACCCTAAACCTAAACCTAACCCAAAACCAAACCCTAACGCTGACCCTAACCCTAATCCTAAAACTATCCCGAACCCAAACCCTAACCCTAACGCTAAACCTAACCCAAACCCTAACCCTTACCCTGACTCTCATCCTAACCTTAACCCTAACACTAAGCGTAACCCTAACCCAAACCCTAACCCTAATCCTACCTGTAAAGCCAACCCTAAAACAAATCCTAAACCTAACCCTAAACCTAACACTAAGCCTAACCCTAACACTAACCCATCCTTAACCCTAACCCTAACCCTAATCCTAATCCGAACATTAACCCTAACCCTAACCCTAACCCTAAACCTAAACCTAACCCAAACCCAAACCCTAACCCTAACCCTAAACCTAAACCAAACCCAAAGCCTAACCCTACCCCTAACCCTAAACCTAACCCAAACACAAAGCCTAAACCTAACCCTAAACCTAACCCTAACACAAACCCTAACCCTAAACCAAACCCAAAGCCTAACCTTAACCCTAACCCTAACCCTAACCCTAACACTAACCCTAACCCTAACCCTAACCCTAACCCTAATCCTAACATTATCCCAAACCCTAACACTAAACCTAACCCAAACCCTAACATTAATACTAAGTATAACGCTAACCCTAAACCAAATACTAACCCAAACCCTAACCCTAACCCTAATCCTA